>VZUI01004881.1:0-79221 GCA_013401135.1 Cettia cetti
TTCTTTCTTTCTTTCTTTCTTTCTTTTTCTTTCCCCCCCCTCTCTCTTTCTTTCCTCTCTTTCTTTCCTCTCTCTCTCTTTCTCTCTTTCACTCTTTCTCCCTCCCTCCCTCCCTCATCTCCTTTTGCACTTCCTGCTCCATCTTTGAGCTTAGACTCCTAGAATGGTTTGGTTTTGAAGGGACCTTAAAAATCAGCTTCTTCCAACCCCCCTGCCATGGGCAGAGGTACCTTCCACTTGACTAGGTTGATCAAAGCCCCATCCAGCATGAGGGATGAGGCATCCACAGCTTCTCTGGGCAGCCTGTGCATCACCACCCTAACAGGGAAGAGTTTCATCCTGATGTCATCTTAGCCTTCAGAACTGTCTTTTAGTTTGAAGCCATTCCCCCTTGTTGTATCACTCCTTGCTCTTGTACAAAGGCCCTCTTCAGCTTTCTTCTAGGCTCTCTTTAGGTACTAGAACTGGTGACTTACAAGCTAGTACCCTTTGGGTACTGGAGTGCCCAGAACAATGGGAATCAGTTTGGTTTTGCTAACACACTGACAATGCTAAGTAATAAATATGAAAATCATATTGCTCTATATATATGTATATACATATATACCATATATATATATAAAATCAGAGGAAAATGAAATTAGAAATATTTCTTATCTAAAAGGGCTTTAGTTTCTTTTATTGGAAAGAGTGCATACCTGCAATTATATTTAATATGAAATAGTATGCTCTGCAAGGAGACAAAATTAAGTTAAAAACATACATAATGACTATGCTGACTAAAATTATACTCAACCTGACCCATCTAAATGGCTCCCTGAAATGTTTGTAGAATTGAGAACAGTCTTGACATAACAGACAACATTAAGACAATAACGGACTCAGGGAATATGGGGAAATGGGACTTCTCCTTAGGGCACCATATGAATTCTGGAGCTGTCTGATGTGTAGCAGTGTGCTTCATCAGCCAAGGACACGCCTGTGGGAGACTAAACTTTAGCAATTCATAACCTTTGCTGTCAGAATAGAAGGTCACATAGGCAGCAGTCACCGTGATACTGGCAGCTGCTGTTGTGCCTCTTGATACTTAAAGGTAGCTCAGAATGCCATGCAACTTTGAATAGAAGCAGATGAAAAAGATTTTTTTTCATATTTGTAAAAATTAATTCTAGACCCATGAGGCATCAGAGTAAATGTGAGTGCTTTGCTGAACCTGGGGTTGTTTCATTACGTATTTCTAAAAGGCAGTGGGAAAAATTCAGAGCCAGCACAGGTGATGTTCTGAAGCAGTACCAGCTGGCAGCAAGTTAGCACACCTGTGGGAAATGCACTCTGGAAAAGGAACTCCTCTGCTCAGTGACAGAGCTCTGGGAAGAAGTGGGTAGTTTGAGGAGTATTAGGGAGAGAGAGAGAGTTACACACTCAGACTGCTAGAATCACACTGTGCCTTTCCTGAGACAGCTCCACAGACAGGCATCCATGATATGAATAATTCCCTATCCACTCTTCACCTGGCAGAGCACAGTGACTTAAGGCTAGGGGCCAATGGCAGCAAGTTCCTGCCCAGTGCAGCAAGTGTGTCTGCCCTGTGACTAGCCCACCTTCACAGGCGCCCTGGTGTAACAGGTAGGAGGCTCTGCAAATGGAACTGAACAATAATGAGGATGTTGGGTCATCTGGCTTGGAGATGTCACTGAGGTTAAGTTACCCTACACCCTGTGTCAAACCCTTACTGCTCTCTACAAATGAAAGCAGGTTATTGTCAGGTGGGGGTCAGTCTCTTCTCTCAAGTAACAAGGATGAGAAGAAATGGCCCCAACTTGCACTGGGAAAGCTTGGATTGGATAATAGGAAATTTTTCTTCCCTGAAAGGATTGACAAGCATTGGAACAAGTGCCCAGGGAAGTGGGTGAGTCTCCATCTATGGAGATACTTAAAAGATATGTAGATGTGGCACCTAGGGACATGGTTTAGTGGTGGTCTTGATACTGCTGGAGCAGTGGTTGTTCTCAATTATAGTAAAGATCTTTTCCAAGCTAAATGATTCTGTGATTCTATGTGCTTGATCACATTTTCTTAATATAAATTTACTGACCTAAGTATTTACTTAGTTGCATCAGTTTAATGGGTTTAATCCAAGTATTTTGATACTTAGAAGGTGAAATTTAACATGCAGCAGAAAGTAATTTTCCTTTGATAAGGATTTATACAATGCTGAAAGCTGTGGCTGCATGACTAGAATTCAGACAGGACAATCATTACTGCCAGGCCACTCACTCCCTGTCTATATTAACTTCTAAATGGCACCCAAATATTTATTGGTGTAGTTTGATGAGATGGGATGTGTAGTATAATACTGGGATTATGTTGCAAAGTCAGTGGAAATCTGAGGGGCAGCATGTGATATGGAAACATTGGCAAGGCGGCTTGCTTGTCACATGTGAAGGCTGTGAAGCAGCAAAACCAAATAGCTGTCACCCCTGTGAATTCCCAGCCAGAGACAAAGCCTTCCTAATTTTACAGGATCAAACTTCATCACTTGTGAAATGATGATGAATATATAGGAACATCTCAAGAACAGAGAGACAGTGGAGCTGGGTTTCCATGTGTATTTATAACAAGTAGGAGCCCTGCCATCTGTGTCCTCGACAAAGCAACACTACTAAGGCAGAAACCCTTTTTTTTCCCCTCCTGTCAAAGTGAATGATATTTAGAAACACTGGTAATTCTTTACCATTCCCATATGACAATTCCAGGTGTAAAGAAATTATACGTGTTTTATTCTGTTGGCTTCCAAGTAGCTTATTTATCTTGAAATAATGAAAAACATACTCTGATGAATTTATACGAAGAAAAAGTAAACGGTAAACCTGCATTTGTCTGTATTATTGACATAATCATTTCACATTCCATTTAGGATGTACCTCTACCTAAAATACATAACTAATCCAATACTTTTAATTAATGTATTTTTATTACAGTGTGGTACCTTTTAAAAAGATTTTTTACAGTTTATGAATATTGAAACACAATATTAATACAGTTTATGAATATTGAAACACAAAACTTCTATAGCAATAGATATATTGTAGGAATATCGATTAGAAGAGTATAGCTATAATAGTTTCAAATAGGCACAGGGTTTAATTGAGCTGTGGGCATGATAAAGGAGAAAATTTAAACCTGACCCATCCTTTAGTATGGACTGAACTTTGCCCTAGGCTAGGAATGTAGTTCAGCACTAAGTCTAAAAGTTGGCTTTGAGCCCTTCCTAAAAGGTCATATTACATGCCAAAGGGACAGATGAGAATGAGAGTGTCAGTACAAAATACTTTAAAAATATGAATATTTGTCACAGTGAACTTACAGTAAGTGACATAAGCATGTGGAGCTCAGAGAATTCCACCCTAATTAATACATAATCAAAGAGCTGTAGAAGTATTTGGACTTTACTAGAAAAAAATAATGTATTTTATAGAGTACTAAGTCAGAAGTGGACTAACCAAAACCACTACAACTAGTGACAAATATATAGCATACCATCTTATAACAATATAAACCTAATATGCAGTGCTCAGAAGGACCTGACAAGTGATTTCAGGTATGCATCCAGCTGAAATTTCTTGCCTTGCATATCACCTGCAATCTCAGCTGTGAGCTCTGCAGCTCGAGATTTGTGCAGCTGGATTCCACTTGCTGCTTGGACAACCAGGCTCTGGTGAGTGAGTCCATGGACAATTAGCAGATCAGTCTACCCAATTGTTTTTTTCTTGAAAACATTGCAAACTTCCCAGATTTTTACATCTCAGATGCAAGAACCAGATGTTTTGGAATTCTAATTGTTATATAAACAGAAGAAAGCTTTAGATGCCTTGCCAAATAGTTAGTTTCTTTGCTTATGCGTGATTATTCAGAGAACAGTAAGATAAATACACAAAACCATAAAAATAAAAAATAGTTTCCTTTGGGAGTAAATAATGGATCTAGAGCCAGCTCATGGACTGAATGGCAGGGACGCAGTCTCTGAATCTCTGCAAGGAGGAAAGCAAAGGCTCGTCCCCTGAGGCTCTTGAGTAGTTACAAAGCTGCTCCACACCTACTCCTATTGCTGATTCCATGTTGCAATTCCATGTTGCAATTCTCACTTGTATGGTCAACATGCCTTTACATACCAGAGAACAATTCATGAATCTTCTAGCATGCCCTTAACCTGGGAACTGACAATCCCGGCTGTCTTGCTTGTGCCTGTGGAGGAGACCCCTACATTGCCTTCCCTGTGGCGAAAGGATTTGGTCTTTAAAGGTGGTAAAGGTTAAACTTTTAACGTCTGAAGGAGCCAGGGATTCTCCCTATCTCCCTTAGTAAGGAGAAGAATTTTGTGCTCCAGCGTTACGTTGGGAGAAGATCCCTGAGATCTGACTGTCTAATGATCTGCTGCCCTCTGTTCTCTGCATATGGTAAATGCAACGGCGAGGGTTTCGTCATGTCCGTGGTGTGTGTGGCCCTGTGGATGGTCAGGGAATTAGAAAGCTTCACTTCAGCATGAATCTTGAAGTTATCTCAGATGCTGTCTTAGGGAATGTAAGTAGGAGGCAAGTTAAAGCATAGGACTTTGCCTTTCTCAGCCTGTGTATTAACAGTCCTGTACAACTGTCTAAGATAACCAACTGTTGGCCTGTGGTGTTCTGCTTAATTTCTCAAGAAAATAGATCCAAATGAATGATGCAACTGTCATAATTTATTTACTAAATTACTTTTTTTTTTAAGAGGAAAGGCTCTAGTAGGCTTTGCAAGGCTAGAAAAATTGGCTGAATAACTGTGAGTTTGTTTTAAAGGGGACTACTTATGCTGTCCTTGCCTGATGGTTATAGTCAAAATGAGTTCATTGGAGAAGAATATTAGAAGCTCAAAACATCTGGGAATTAAATAGATAGAAATAGGCTTGGAAGTGTGTCTGAAGGCTGCTATGATCAAAATCCTGTTTATGGACAAACACATGGATTTATATACCTATAAAACTAAGAACCTACTACAAGCTACATTCTAACAGTTGATTCCAAGAATCATTATTAGTCTAGATATATTTATTACAGAAAAAGAAAGAATACTTCTATGCATAAAAATCTTCAGTAATAATAATACAGTTAAAATTGTTACCCACTTATTTTTTCATTCCTATCCCTTTTTTCAAGCCATCCCTTATCATGTGCTTTTCTACACTGTATCCTATCTCTCCACATCTCAGGACCTCTGCTATCATAGCAAGACTAGATTTCTCTATCCCACATCATCATGTATGTAATAAATATTTCATTTGATGCATATCTGCCTGTTACTGTTACCTATATAAAACTATGACTATTGCACAAAAATTAAAATAAAGAAAAACAAATCAGCCACCTAGTCAATTGGAAGAAATCACCATTTTTCCCTGCTATCTACAACCGCTAGTTCATCTGTTAATTATCAAAAAAGTTTTTGATTAAAACTTAAGTGTTCTTTCCCCTCTTGCACTTCCAAGCCTGAAGCAAAGCTGCTGAAAATGGGAATAAGAGCTAGGTTTATCTTCAAGATTCTTTACAACACAGAATCTATGCCACCTGTGACTGACTAATTCCATGTATCTTTGCATTTACTGCTCTTTAAAAGAAAGTGTTAATTTAGGCTTAATTAAAAATAAACCAGAGCCATTGTAAAAGTCATTCTGGTGACACTCATTTGCGAAGGCTTCTCATATTGTTAACAGTATCTTTCAACACAGGAATCTATGTGTCTTGAAAAATATTTTCTGAAATATAAGTCTTCCTGGTTTTTTAGAAAGTAACAATGTATTAGGTTTTTTTAAAAGTCTGTTTTATATTTACAATTCATCAGATGTTATACTTGGGGCTTATGGATCAATATTCTGCTTACATAGATGTGGATGTCCACAGCTGGATATTCATTAATACCCTGAAAAGAATACAAAGAAAGTAAATGAGTATCTCAAAGAGAGACTGAATAGAGACGCTAAGTGAATTATCAGAAATGCATTAATTTAAAGAAATAAGAATCTAACAAAATAAAGCTTGTAGTCTTTATTCAGGCAAGTCTCATTCCATTTTATTAGTTTTCCTATTGCATGGTATTGCTGAGCTTAAATGATTCTGTGACATCCCTCATACCAGACAGATATCAGACAAAATTTTATCTGAGTAGAAGATAGAAAAAGTTGTCATAAGGCCGTATCGTTTTACTGAGTTGGTCTTCTAAAAAGTGCTGTCTAATCAAGTCTTGTTTTTTAAACAGGTATTGGTTTGCTTTGAAATATGGCTGTCAAGTTGCATTTAAACAGACAAGTGGCAAAGGTGCATCAGAAGCAGACCCTTCCAACTTAATTCAAAAACAAGCTATTGATGCAGTAACTGATATTAACATGCTTAGGGTGTTCAAGGCTTTTCTTGAGACCACACCACAACTTTTTCTTCAGATTTACATCCTCATGGAACATGGCAAAACTCATTTCTATCAATGTAAGTCTGTCTTTTTCCTTCTGTTGCAAATTGAGTATCTTACCTAAAAATATAACTCATGGCTGGATAATATTTTAAACATACCTTGGAAAACATATGTTTCACTGTATTATTACTCTGCATTTAATTAGAACATCTAGTAATGGTCCATTCTTCTAAATTGATGGGAAGGAAAATTTCACTATAAAAATGGAAAGTCAAGTATAAATACTGTCAATCATAAATATAAAAAGTAATAATATCTAATAGAAACATAATGATGCATCACTTGAAAATAAGCTCTTAAATGCAATTACCATGTAATTTGCAGAGCAGTTTCATATGTGTGCTTTTGCTTACAGATTCTTTAAAGACTGCTAGCTAGGCATTTGGAAATCAGTAACATAATTAAAGTAACCCTTCAAGGTGTCGTCACCATCACCCATGTTACAGGTGAGGGAAAGAGTCAAAACTAAATCTAAGGATATGTCAAGATTGTAGAATGCCATATGGTGAAGAGATACAGGTTCAACTCTCAGAGGCAAGACAGCAGCTGTACCATTTCCAGCTCTAAAACTAGCAGAATTATTGGCAGGACATTGACTTATTCAGGGCTGGAATTTATCTAACCTGCATTGATGTCTTGTGTTCCTTCAAAGTCCACAGAGTCAAAATTTACTTGTGGAAAAAGATGAGGCAAATCTCATCTTGGATATGACCATGTGAAGGACAAGTCTTAGTTATTGATTTCTACATTTTAGGCTCAGCAGACTCACATATATTGGTTGCTGAAACTTAAATTTTAATGGTCTGTTTGCAATACTTTGGGAATTTCTAAGTCATCTCTGTCTGGTGATGGCAAATATGACATGCAACTTAGGCAAGGCCATTAAGAACCAGGGGCTGGGCAGGGTAACATAAACATACCAAACAGCATCAGATGCCTAGATTTAAGTAACTAAAGTGAGCCTTAAAATTAGGGTAACATGCTTTGGAGAAGAGAGCAAATATAAAACTGGGATAAAGACAGTATTAGGAAAGCATAACATTTTCTAAAACTTCATTAAATCATAGTGTAAAATACGTAACATTTTCTCTGATACAACATTTTTCCTTGTGTTTTGTTTAGATGCTGCCATTATTATGTCTTTTTGTGGTATCTCCTTATCAATGGTTGATTATCAGATATCACTACGAAAATCTCTGCCCGACAAAGATGAATTTCGTGTGCTCTCCAAGTTTGTGTATCTCTTCTATAAATTGCTTACCATCACGTCTTGGATACTCAGTATTTCACTGATCACTCTACTAAGTGTCAGAATTTCTCTAATTCTGCTGATATTTCTTTGGATCTGTGGCTTCACTTGGACTTTGAAACAGCATACAACATTTTGCAAGTCTAAGAAGATGGAATATCTTTACAGAACTGTAGTTGGAATCATTCTAATTTTTTCATTTTTTAACATTAAGGGGAGAAGAACAAAAGTCTGCGTTTCTATTTATTATGCTACTCACACTGTAGTGACTCTAGGTATTTTGTTTGTGTATATGTTCTGGAAGCCTTCCATTATCAAACAAATATTTTTTACAATTGTAAGCATTTTAACTATTTTGAGTCTGGTATTAGGTATTATTTTTCTTGTTGTTTATTACAGCCATCTTCATCCCACTACATATTGCAAACCTCAGGCATGTTCAGATGAGGTTGATGGAGTGGCAGGGCAAAAAGAGAGAGTGAAAACTGGTAGATTTCAGAATTTCTTAATGCAATGAACATCACAGGGGGTTTTGGTGTGTGGGGGTTTTTTTGTTTTTTGGTTTTTGGTTGCTGTTGTTTTGGTTATTTTTGTGACCTTAAAGCAAATTCTTGTTGGACAACATGTTTCTCTGTCATTGTACTTGTGTACCATCACTGGGGAGTACATAGTGGACCAGAGTCATTTGCTTTGAATAACTATTTGTTTTCCATGATGTAAAGACTCTGTAACATGAACATTTATGTGATGGTGAAAGTTACTTTTGACAAAAAACCAATTTAATCTATTCATCCAACGCAATTCACAGTTTTAGTTTTTAACAATGCAAAGTAACATGGGAAAGGTAGGAGTTAATTAAATGAAACCTAGTATTAAGCCCTCATTCTATTAACTTATTTGATTCTGTTAAGAACAAGGTAGTTTTGTTTGTTTATTTATTTGTTTGTTTGTTGGGTTTGTTTTTTTTTTTGTTTGTTTGTTTTCCTGCTGGAAGGAAAGAAGAGTGCATTTAAAATAACTGAGGGCAGTGATCAGTTTTCTTCTTCTCCCCATTACTGTAAGATCTGCAGTCCTTCATGTTAACACACTGCACTGCCTTCTCCCTGAACATCCCCTGAAGAAGAATAGCTTTGATTTATGGCTCAATCACTGTCTTGTCACAAGGAAATTTGGGGAGATATTTTTAAGCGTTTCATCATCTAGGTGTTTTAATGACTTCTTTGTTGTTATGGTTCTGTTAATCTTTCACACAATCTTCTGTATTTAGGGGTGATGCCAGCTTGTTATAATAGCAGCAAGAGTGATTTATGGATAGCAACAGGAGTCTTGCACACAAATGAAGAACTATCTTCCATGAAGCTTTCTTCTCCTTGGGGCTCAAAGATGTAGATCACCTTAAATGCTGATTTCCACAGAAATATGAGGATATGTAGGGGAGGCAGTGGTGCAGTGTCTTCTGTCTTTATCACTGGAGAAAAGAGGAGCAATTGTTCTGATAACTTGCACTCACAAGGGCTAGCAAAAGATAAAACTAGATTGTCCATCAAAAAATTTTGGCAGAAGGCAGAGTGAAACTAGACAAAATTTCAGTTTTGTGTTTGAATGCTAAATCAACAACAATGAAATAAGGTTGATGGCCACAGATTTTATTCATACATAAAATCTAAGGAGGAGTATTTTAGAGCTGCTGTGTTTCAAATCTGTATTATAAAAACCTGGGGCTCTTTCTCTCCCCTCCTTTCTCCTGCCATTAAGTTACATTTGCAGTTAGATTGGCCACAGGCAAAGGTAGGAAACTAGGTTTGAGAAAAGAGGCTAGAGATAAGAAAAACAAATAAATTTTACCAGGAACCAAATCTGTTAATATTATTTATTGATAACAAAAGCTCTGAGGGAAGGGCTGGTGCTTTGGTTGATAATTAGGGTGCTTAAGAGCTGTGTCTTTTGTGTCAAGTTCATGGACTGCAGACTGCTTTTTTCTTGTTACTCTTCCAGCCTTACCAGAGCTCAGGGGAAGTTTCTAAGTGGGTTTCTTTCCTGTTCCATGTCCACACTTTACCCGGCCAACCACGTGCATCTCCTTGGTCTTATTCAAGGAAATTAATTTCTATGTGCATAGCTTGGGCTGAACGGCCTGCCTTTCTGAGGCTACACATGAGAAATTGGTGTAGTGAGGGAGAGTTTACTTCTAAAATCCCTCATTCCTGCTTAGGGGTAACAAAATGTGGTCCAGAATTAAGAGGGAAAAGCACGATCCATGAGACAAAGCAAGAGATTTACTAAAATTGGTATAAAAACCAATACCTTCATTTCTTTTACTCTGGAAGAGAGATATCCAGATTTGTTAGCACAGGAACATCTTCTTAGGTAAGAAGAAAAAGCCCAAGGCTTTCACGCACCATGATTACCCTAAGTTCTGTCTTCTTTATTGCAGAATATTTATTACTGGTGATGGTGTCCTTGGCAGCAAAGTGTATGCCTGCTTTTAGGCTCAATCTACTCTTATTTTGCTGTGGAAAAAATTGAATCCTAAATAGTGAAGACAATACCTATATGGCTACTCACACTTTTACTGTTTATCAGTCTAAAATCCTGAAAAGGAACTAGGGTAAGGGATGGTGGAAAATGGTGAATATTATCTCTATCTTGCAAAAAATGACAAAATGTTGTCTAGCTATTTTTTAGAACATTACCTCAAACTTTATACATGATCTGAGGAGCAGATCTCTGGGGAAATATAACATCCTAAGAAGTCCTAGTGTGGGCAGTTCAGGCCTGGGGCCTCCAAGTTCTCTAACTACTGCCAGAAATCTGGAGCCTGAGTTGCTCCTGAGGAAAATTAGTTTCTGGTGTAGCAAAATAATTTGTCTTGGTGATTTTTTTTCTTCTTTCAATGAACTGACAAATTCCAAATAGAAGTCTTTCATTGCCATCTCTGTGGCCAACTCCTAACACTCATTTTTTCTCAGGGGAGAAAAACTAAACATTGTGCTGCCTTCTGTTGTTCAGCTTATGTCTCCTCACTCCCTCTTCTGTGCATATTACACTGCAGCTGAGTTGGTAAGAAAGACATCTAGGTGGCTATTTATATCACTCTAATTCAAATGCACACCAACCCAAATTACTTCAGTTTCAATCCTTTTTTTATGTTTGTAAGTCCTAGTGGATATAAATTTAGCCGTATGCTAAACCTGGAAATGGTCCTTTGGGAAATTTAGATTCCTTTTATAAATATTAAGGATCTTCAGAGTCCTTCCACCAATACATCTCTGTTTTGTCATGAGTCAGGAGGCCTCAAGAGATGGGAATTCCTGGTGGCTTGCTCCCAGTAAATTTTTTATCTACAGGGGGATATTATGAGAATAAAAATTTTTTAACGTTAAACTCCCTTTCTCCTTGACCTTGACTTCAAGATATTCACTTGATTCCCTTCATTTTCACAGTTATGGAAATGGCTTCTCATTCATCTGGTCATTCTAACTCAGAATCACTGTAGGAGGGATAAGAAAGCACATGAATTAACTCCAGACACATTTCTTATCACCAGTGACCACTTCAGACAAAACAAAGCCCCACTTCACCTGGGTGTAAAGTTCAAACAATAGACTTCATATATAGCCTTCCTGCTTCCCAACTACCCTTAAAATTTAGCTGTCACTCAGTTCATGCATTGTGCTTGACCTTGTCATTTTAATTTAACAGCAAATTGAAAACAAATGGGTTTTTTTCCTTTTTTTTTTTTTTTGTGTTAAGTATGCCCATTACATCTTACAAAAAGTATTTTAATAAGTTAAATAAAATTAATAAACAATTTCTTCCTGTTTTGACTACTGTCAGACCTGGGTAAGAAGAACAACATCCAACAGAATTGTTTTAATTATCCTACTAATATTCAATGTGCCATTTGATGGCATGGGTGAGCTCACCTGATGTACCACAGATAGCACTGATTTATGGAGCCATAATTGGGTTTCCAATAAACATTTGTCAAAATAATGTATTCATTCAAACCAAAGCCTTCTTTATTTATTCATATAAAAGAGCACTTAACTTTCAACAAAGAATTGCCTGCCATCAAAAACACTCCATAAATGGGGGAAATTTATGAAGATACAGTACCAGAGGGTGATCGGTGGAAGACTAAAGTTCACTTTAACCCTTCGAAGAGCTGAGTTCCACCTCTTGCTTGTACATATTTATCACTAACAGCCTCAAGCCCAAGCATTAAGCTTTGTATATTTACACATGAAAGTTCCATCTCTTTTTTCTATCATTGAATCTAATATCTCAAAGACTGTTTCAAAACTAACATCTCTTATTTTTGTTATACAGTCTAGAAGCATGCACACAGCTCAAAGTTCTTTAGGCTTACCTACATTCTGCCCACAGGTTTCACCATGTGTACATTCTTCCAAAAAAATGGTAAGCTTTGAGAGGTTAAACAACATATCGTGTCTGAACCTGAGGTAATACATGTACTTGTCATTCATTCCAACTGAAGAATTTTCCTCTTCTACCTCTTTGCACTCTTCTCTATTTCCTTAGCACCTCAGTTTAATTTTGCAGAATTTTAGTAGAAGAATAAGAAAGTAGATGTGTTGTACAATTGATATTTGAATGGAGTGCAGCTGACCCCTTGGAGTCCACCTTCAACAAAATATGTTCTTCTTTTACCTCCAGTTGGCTAATATATAACAAATACAAGTCACTGAAGGTTTCCACTATGCAAGTCTTACATTTATTAGCTTAGTAAAATGTAGACCTTGGTGTAATAGGGAGTGTTGCTTCAAAATTAATGTAGCTTGCTAGCACCTGTTGAAAATACAAATGGCACTAGCCTTCCTATGACTGTATTCTGGTTTCCATATTTTTAGCATACTTTTTATTTCTGACAGTGAACACAGATGTAAATAACAGAATAGTATGAGAAAGAATAGGATGATTTCGAAGTGCACATTCATGCCTCAGAAACTCTGGTGTGATTTTGCTAATCTCAATACAAATATGTCAATATCATTACCATTATCATTACTGGTTGTGGCATTTTGTCAAGGTGAAGAGGATGACAATGCTTAGAAGAATATCTCTGTTGCAACTGGAATGCAACAAAAAGTTAGTGATAACTTTCTGTAATACTTTGTCTGCTCAGCACTGACAAGTGATCATAAATCTCTCTGATTTAGCACAGGTATTTTTTAATGGGAGCCTAAAAAAGACACAGTTAACTATTTTGGTCTGTGGGCAGTAGGTAAGCTGCTGAAAATAAAGGGCTAAATGTTACTGGATACTTCCTGGCTGCTATGAGAAAGTAAATGACAAAACTACACGTTTGCAGATCACTTGCAAAAAGGTGCAGAAAGACACAGTGGATAGAGAAAGAGGGAGCTGGTATTTTTTCCACATAACGTACTCCACATATTTGATCTAACTTGAAGTGTGTTATGTTGTAGTAGAGCAGAAAGACCTCAAGCATAATTTTGTAGTTTGTCCTACAGCTGGATCACTGTGCTTGTGTCGTTCCTGTCAGACATTTTCTATCAGGTTCTGAAAAATACAATGTTCCAGTCAATCTCCCCAGATCTACACAGTCTTGTCAGTCAGAAGCCTCTTACTTTCAGACTCTCTCCTGCAGTCTCAGCTCCTTGTTATCCTCCCTGCCTTGCAGATCAAACTGGTTCCCTCTTCTGTGAAGCAGAATTTTACATATTTGAAGACCATGACATTCTCAGACTTCTGTAAATGCCAAACACAGGAAACCACCTAATCTTGTTTGCCTTTTCTTCTAACAGTCAGTCCTTCCTGCTGCTTTCTCTTCCATTTCACACTGTCCTCCTTGAAGTTCAGGTTCAAAATTGTTATGCAGTACTCTACCTACTGCTGTGTGTATCCAATGGATTATTTCTTGTGTCCACAGGCTATAATTCTATTTTTGTATCATAAATAAAGTTTGTATTTTTTGTATTGTAAATAAAGTTTTCATCTTTTTTTATGATGTCATGGCTTTTAATGGTTCATGTTCAGTGCACTGTAGTACAAATATTTCTGTGCAGAAGCTTTGTCTTATCTGTTCTTCACTCTTGGAGTGTTTGGTTTCCACTGTAAGATCCAAGTTCAGCTCCTGCCTTCTTTAAGGCTTGGCTTCCTTCAGAGATTTGTTTTCAGGAATTAAAAACATCTTCTCCTCTTCAATGGCAAGTATTTATTCAACCAATTTTGTCTGAGTGTTCACATAAAAGTTTGAGGCACTTCAGAAGAATTCCATTAGCTTTCTATAATTCTTCTATGCTTATATTTGAGATTTTCCAAAAACTACATCTTACATGAAGATGTGAATCTCTAGTGAATACTGAATTATTTAACTGAGGGAAGAAATCATTTTTCTGGTTGAAGCTATGCTGTGTGGAGAGACACAGCACTGCCATGACTCCAGACTGTGTGCTGTTGACAGTTTTGCAAGCCACCGGGTCTTTGTCTTACTGTTTTAATTGGATGAAAAAACAGAGCAAGAAGAGAATATTTTTGTAATCTGGACTCTGAAAAATGGAAAATGTACAATGAGACAGAAAGATTACATACTACAGATCTCTTCCATCTGTTTTGGGCTGTATTTTGCTGGGCTGTAGACATCCCTAAACTTAGATTTTAAAGAGTAAATCTTAGCCTCCTGACAGTTGCTTTTGTCACCACTCCAAAGTAAAAAACAGTACCTCATATAGTTCTGTGCTGATTTGCCACATTCACTAGTGTGTGGCAGCGTTATCTGAGTGGTATTGACACCCTTACTTTTAAGTTGGTGTTTACCTCAAACTTCTGAAAATTAATTCAAGTTTATGTTAGGTTTATGGGGTTCTCTACAGTCAATGGAGAAAAAAGTCACACCCAAGGAAGTGCCATCCTGTCTGCCCTGCCACCTGTTTAGGATGTGGTAAATGTTCCTTTACACATGCCCTTTCCCACTGACTACAGCCAGAGTGTCGACAGGATGAAGTTTTGTTAGATAAAACTTTGTTAGCCTGGTTCTTAAATTATGACCTTTTGCATAGTCTTGTTTGTTAGGTATTGCTTTGCTGCAAATTGCTGATATCACCCTATTTCCTCACTTAAGAAAAAAATTACTCCTGGTGAGTTCTCCCTGGGTTCTCTACCATGACTTTGACTACATGGTCTTAACTCATAGTCTGCAGAGCTGAATGGCACAGTTATGTGAACACAAGGAAAACAGGCTAGGACACACATTATAGCCTAATTCCTTACAAGCAACTTCTTAAATGACATTACCAGAACTTGCATAAGCTAATGAATGTGTGCTTTGGCAATCAGTTATTGTAATCAACAGCGTTTTTAAAAAGCATAATATAAGCAAAGTTATATTTCAAGTTGAATGTCCATTTCTACTGTGATGTGTTAAACTGAGAATTTTTATAAAAAGGTAAGCGTGGCAGTTTCAAACAAGAATGACTATTGTGTAGAAAAAATGAATAAAAAATTATATATAGTGTTTTGACATCTATAATTATAATCAGACATGGACAGCAATTGTAGCTGTCAGTAACTAATTTATCCCTTTCTTTGAAGAGAGAAATTAAATCTTAAAAAGCTTTTTCCCACTTATGTTCTCCCAGCCAAAAAAATAATGTTTACATGTATGTGTTTAGAAGTATAATTAAAGCAGCTGGGTGTGGCCTTCCTGAATCAGAAAGAAAAACAAAACACAAACCCACAAGTTTTTTGGTTTTGTTTTTTTTTTTTTTTTTTTTGTTTTTCTTGATAATGAGGGATTGTTCATGGGAGAATAGAAACTAATAACTTGCAGCCTGTGTCATGGGCAATAATTGCTTTTACCCCACCAAAGTGGGCTGGACCTCTGAGGCTCAGCAGTCACCAAACTACACATCCAAAGTGGGTGGCCCGTCGTTTGCTGTTAATGGCTACTTACCCTTGTGTGCTTTGAGAAAGGTACTCAGCTTAGCCACCTGCTAAAATACTAGGTCTTCAAGCTTCTGTTTATCAAAAAATAAATTTCAAATGGTTGACTGTCAAAGCAATGATAAATCTGCTGCTTAGAAAAGTCCCAACAATATTGTGTTGGTGGTATCTTAAGGATGGGTCAGACAGCCATACACCAAGCCGAGAATTCTACATGATTTAAGACCTCCATCTGAATTTTTGTTTTAAAAAAGGTCTTTTTCAGCACTAGATTGGAGAGACTCTGTGGTTACTGATACAGTTTGCTGTAGATAGTCTCAGAAAATTGATGAGTGTTGCCCAGGGGAATAAATTGATCCATTCAATATAGCACCATGCTAAAAAAAACCCAACAAACTCAAAAAGCCCCGCATGTTTCATAAATTTTAGAGGACTGGATTCTCCTACTGCCTACTGAGCTGCAGAAGCAAGTTTTCAGCAAGTTCAATTCACCATTGCTTAATCCTCTGGCAGTCAGATTACAGTCTGAGAAGTCAAAATATGAAATACCCCAAGCCATTAAGAAATAATTTCAGAGAAGATTTGCCTGTACCTTCTTTCTCTCACTCCTTCATTTTCTGTGGAGGCTCACCTGGTGCTTTTTCAGGCGTTAGCTCTCCTGCTGTATTCATTGAGAAACAGTCAGTCTGTGCAAAGGTAGTAGGTTTAGGAGAGTAAGAGGAAGACAAGGCAGGTTAGTCCCTGCTCTCTTCCAGCATAAGGTCCCTGTTTCAGTTCTCCACTAGTCCCCCACTAGTGCTGTGGAGAGGGCAGGAACCCATCTCCTGCACAGGAGGAAAGGGGCACAGCCTGGCTGTGCAACCGGAGAATACCCCAAAGTTCAGCTTTTCTACTGTACCTCACCCCTGCTGCTTATCTAAAGATAATTTGAGTGTTCCATTGTTCCCTTGCTTCTGCAGCCCTGATTATTGCACATACATGGCCTACTTTTCCCATATTTTTTGTTTCTGTGTCAGTGTCCCAGCCAGTTGTTATGACGCCATGTAGCCTCCCCTCTTCTTTCAGTTGAGAAATGCTAAATAGCTCACCTCTGTCTACACCAGAGGTTCTGTAATACCCATGAACTTTTTTCCAGTGGCTTTTACACTCATCCTTCCTAACTATGTCAGTTTGTTGATTTCCCTTTTCATTCACTTTATTGCTTCTGTGCACTCATCTTCCTTTTCCCAGGTCTTTTCCTGCTCCTTCATGCTTTTATGTGATTTTTCCGTTGTCCAATGCCTACACCAAACCACTGCTGTACTTCTGCCCCTGACATACTCTCTGATTACTTCTCTTTCTATCCAGCTCTGTCACAATCATGGAACAGCTGAGGTTGGAAGGGACCTCTGAAAATCATATAGACCAACCCTCCTCCTGAAGAAGGCAAACATGGGGGCACCTGGGTGGTTGTGAAAATTCCCTAAATGCAGTCATGTTACAGTTACAACATTCAGCAATGTTCCTGGCTTGAAATTTTTGGCCTGTGAGAACTTGAAAACACATACACCGAGAAAATCTCCCAGATCCTGATGTAGCATTGTGACATGAGCAGGCCACAGTACTTAGCATTTCCAGGTAAAACTGAAACATGAAAGGAACCCAATTGCCAGAAAGAGCTGAAGTTTTTACAAGGTTTTCAACACCTAAGTATTAATAGAAAAGCCTGATGTAGTCTTCCTCATTTAAATGATTAGTGAGAAATCTCAGATTACATGTTGTTGCTCTATCACACAACCTTTCCTGATATTGCTATTCCCCTAGCTTCCCACAAAGTGAGGTTGAATAGTCACAGCTTCCATGTTTACAGGTGTCCACAGGAGCTGCAGACTGACCATGCTGCAAGGGCAGGGACCTAGGGACCACCTCTAAACCCCTCTGAAAGGAGGCATTAATGTATACTCCAGTGAGCTACTTAGTGGGCACCTCGGGCCCAGACAGTTTTTTACTGTGGATGTGCTGCTGTCTAAGAGTGAATAAAGGCCTCTGGGCTTCCACCAAAATATTCCCACAATGTTTCACTGATCCATGTGCATGGTTTGGTTTTGGTCAGTAAGGACTCCAGGACTCTAGAGCCACTGACCTCTCTTCTTTTTAACTTAACTCTGTGCTCCTATAGCTTGGTTTATATATGTCTGTACAATCTGCATTTATTTTGTTCTTAGTGTTTTTCTTTCATACTCTAGGCAATGTACTTGACTGCAAAAAGAGCAGCTCTGCCAATGATGTCTTCTGGTATAACAAGCAGAGCAAACATGACACAAACAAAATGAACACAAAGCAACACAAGATATTAATATATGTATATACACACACAATGAAAACAGATGGTTGTTGCTGTGCTGGGAGGGGCAGTATTGTATAAGCAACCGTAAGTGTGGGGGCTGCTTTTCATTCTCCTAATCCTTCCTTGACATCCTTGGTCTGCTGCCTGCCAACTAATCTCCCTCATGCATAAACTATTAACCAGCAGTTCTGGCATTAATCGTGCTCTTGATGGTCTTTATCTAGGCACTATTTTCATCTGAAGACAATTTACATAAGAAACACATTCTTAGCAGAATTGCTAAAAAAGACTTTTTAGTTTTTCAAATAGGCATCAGGGCATTGGTATGGTGATTTCCTTGCACGGTAATAATGTCAGAATTTAGGTTTGTGAAGAAAGCATTTTCCATTTTTGACATTTAATTCTCTAAGTGTTTAATAAAGAAAGGAATGTAATAGAGGGACAAAAAAAAATTTCAGATACTAAATTTTTTAGCAACTTTTTGTATGACTCCATTCTCTCTCTACTCCCCCTCTAACTGGTAGGGTTTTCTTTTTCTCTTGGTCTTCTCTTGGATGGGAGGTTAACAGTGCCAGCAGCAGAATTTCTCTTTTTATTCACAAAAGTTTACAACACAGGTAATGGCATGTTTTCAACCCACCCTGTTCTATCAAGTCAGGCTGTTCATTTAAGTGATGTCTGCCCAAAAAAGGCCAGGCAGCAGAAACTTGAACATTAAATTTTTAAAGAAAAGTTGCCACATGGAATAAGTAGCATCAATGTTACTTATATCAATTAGAGTGTGGCATAAGGAATTATTAGCTTTCTTGTTTTGATTGTGTATTTAAATTGTTTCAGTTCCCCTAGAAAAGAACTTCAGTGGACTTTGCAAACTACCACAGAAGTTCTAGTGAGGTATTTAGCTCATGGGCTTAAACACATCTGCAGCTAAGCAGTGAAGGTTAGCTGCATAAATACGGGTTGAGGGTTTGGATTTACCTGCAGAATTATAATTATCCTAGGATTATTCAGCAGTCTCTGGGTTATTAGAGAAATCTTTCAATCCTCTATTACCCAAGACTTGGTCTAACAGATCAAGGGTTGAACAGATGTTTGATTGAATAGGATAATAATTTAAGTAGGCCTGACCTCTCTTTGAGCTAGAAAAGCTGCAGTTGAACTCTAAACTGAGATAAAATTTTGTTTCTCAACTCTTTCATGAAGGGCTTGTTTTTGCAGCAGTACCATGTCATTCTACAATTTCACAATGTGCTGACCTGAAATACTGAATGCAGTTCTTATTTCCTCCTCTCAGAAAAAGAATGATTACAAAAGATTCTATAGACAGACAAGGACGATCAAAGCTATTTCACAACTTCCACAGAAAATGAAAAGTTGTATCAAAATTCTTCCAACTAGAGGGAACTGAAATGTGATATATTACAGGTCTACAAAATTAGAAAAGAAAAGGAAATAATCATTCCCTATTTACTTACCTGTAGTGATATAAGAAGGGAGCATCAAATAAAAGAGATGTGCCACTTCTAAAACAAAAGGAAACACACATATGCTATGAAAGCTCTTTCCATAGATATAGCAGATGTTAAGAGATTATGTGAGTTTACTCAGCCACTGTGGGGGTCGGGATGAGGGGTGGGTGACAAACAAACAAAAACCAAGAGAATACAAATTATTTGAAGGCTAGTAAATGTAGGCACATTTTTATCACAAGTCTGCCCCAATTCTTCACCACAAGTCCAGAAGATGCTTACCTCCAGTCCATTGCAAGTACTGGGCATACAGGAACGGGTTCTGGAGGGAAAGCTCTAACACTGGTAGTGAGTTTTCCACATAACGAGGCTACAGAAATTTGTCATTAGAGAATCAAAGAATGCATGATGTTGGAAGGGATCACAGTCTGTTTTCTGGTCCAACCTCCCTTACTGTTCAAGCAGGGTCAACCTAGAACATGAATGATGGGATTATGTCCAGATGTTTCTTGAATATCTCCAGTGAGGGAGACTCCACAACCTCTCTGGACAATCTGTTCCAGGGAACTTCCTGTGCACCAATTTCTTCCCATTACCTCTTGTCCTGTTGCTTGGCACCACCAAGGAGAGCCTCGATCCAGCCTCTTGACATCCTCCCTTCAGACACTTGAAGTTCCCTCTCAGTCTTCTCTCCTTAAGACTGAACAGACTCATCCCTTGCAGACTTTCCTCAAAGAGAGATGCTCTTAATCATGTGTGTAGCCCTTCACTGGACCAGTTCCAGGAGCTCCATGTCCCTCTAGTACAGGAAGCCCAGAACTGGACACAGCACTCCACATGCAGCCTCACCAGGGCTGAGTAGAAGAGCAGGATCACTGTCATTATAGAACATGCAATGAACACACACACACACACACTGCCAGGCCAGGAAAGGAAGAGGAAAAAAGGAACGTTTATTTTGTTACTTCAGTTTATACAGATTTTGGACAATGACCATGGATTGAAGGATGAGGTTGCCACATCTCCAACCACACTGGTCAAACTAGAAGTCCATCAAGTTTCTCCTCTCCAAGAGAGGAACGTCAACAAGAAGAGAGCATTAGATAAACATTCTTTTTGTTTACATGAAAGTGCGTAAGAAACTTTGAGAATCTGACTCCAAATATGTAAACATTTCAGAAGACTGAGAAGAATTGTAAAAGAACAAGGCAACAGATCACCTCCCTTGATCTGCTCGGAATGCTCTTCCTAACGTACAGCAGGATTCTGTAGAGCTTTTTGGCCACAAAGGCATAGTCACTGCTGGCTCTTGGACAGCTTGTTGTCCTCCAGCACACCAGGTTGTTTTTCACCAGGACCCCCAGGTGCTTCTCTGCAGAGCTCTTTCCCAGCAGATCAGCCTGTGCTGGTGCAGGGGGTTGTTATTCCCTGGGTGCAGGGTTCTGCACTTCCCTTTGTTGAATTTCAGAAGGTTCCTCTCTGCCCATCTCTCCTCCTGGCTCAGGTCCTTCTGAAGAGCTGCACAGCACTTTGGGGTATTGGCCACTCCTCCCAGCTTTGGTAGTCAGGTAACTTGCTGAGGAGGCACCTGCCCCTTCATCCAAGTCATTGATGAATAAGTGGAACAATACTGGGCCCGGTATTGAACTTGCAGCACACCACTAGTGACAGGCCTCCAACTAGATACTGTGACACTGATTACGAACCCTTGGAATCTGCCATTCAGGCAGTTCTTCAGAATATTTTAATGTTGCCAGTATTGCAGTGTGACAGGAAGCTGCATCTTCAGAGATCTGCATTTTAATGGTATCCATTTTAATGGCATCCATTAAGGGTATATCCATTAGCTACATTAAAGACAGACAAGTAAACACCTACCAGTGTAAAAATGACAAAAAATAAGCCAAATGGGAAACACAGTGATTTGAATATTTCAGGTCTGACTACTGAGTCTAACTTTCTTGGTATCTTACTAAGGAGACAGAAATTAAAGAGCAGCAGATGAAAAATGATGAATACGCTTTCTCTCCTTAGAAAACAGGCCACAAACAGGGTCCTGCTTCTGGGTTTCAACTGATAGTCTCTGAGAAGCTAAAATGATTTAGGGCCAAAGTCCAGCCAGCGACACCAGTCGGGAGCAAAACCTAGGCTATTGCCCAGGTTTCATGTCTACGCAGGAGCTGCACTTAGAAATAAAGTTGGAGAGAAAGATCTGTACCACACAGACCTGGTATCTATTCAGAAAAGCCCACAGCTGACCTTAAATGAGCTCTTGAGGCCATGGGCAGAAGGGGGGTGTGTGTGTGTGTGTGTGTGTCCCAGGTGAGGCTGCTCAGGGCAATGGAAGCCAGTTTGTGCAGCCAGGGCCCTAACAGAATCTAGGAAAACATCCAGCAGGAGCGAGCTAAGCCAATGTGTTTGGTTTGACAACTTCTGCTTTGTACAGGAAGTCAGAGGGAGCTTTCTTAGTCTCACTGCCTAATCCCTGCCCATCTTATAATATTTATATGCTCCAAACAAGCAGGCACTCTTTTAAACTTAAAAGAAGGTCAAGTTTTGTCCTGCTGAGGTCAGTAATAAAATTCCAATTGATTTCAGTTGGGTCAAGACTTTACCTTGCTGTTTCTTTTCCTGAGCTGCTGTTTTGAAGTCCAACACGGTAATAAAAATAATTAGAGGAAATGCCACAGACTCTCTTTTTCCAAGCCTTTTGTGGAAATCATGGACATCCCTCCTATATGAGTGCACTTTATACTCCCTACTTTGACCCTTGTGTCAGGCTAATGCCTTTCTGATTAAGAGTCAGATAAACCTGCTCCAGAGTGCATCAATATCACTCCCTTTTGGCCAGAGGTCTGGGTCAGTGATGTGTGCATGAAATATGCCTTTCCTCCTGACCTGCTGATGGAAAAGTGTTGTGCTACTGTAGGGCTTGCTGCTCTGAGTTACAGACAACCTACCAGATGAATCAGACATTAAGTCCTTCCCAGGGTGATTCTTTATGCCCAAATTGTTTCACCATTTTTATAGTAGATTCTTACTGTCAATACTTTTGCCCCACATGTTTCTGATGAATACTGTCAGTGTCTTCTTATCATAGACCCAGGGATTTCTGTTTGTTTATTTTTGCTTGAGAAGAATAAATAAACTGGGTCAGTGCAACTCATAACATGCAAAGAGTTTAAACACATGAAATGCTTAATTTAATGCTTTCAATGTTTTTCTTCTCTGAAGACCCTCATTGTTCAGTGTTTGGCAAAGAAATTTTCCTAAGATAATATCCTTCTCTGCTCTCAGGGAGTTTATGAAGGCTGTCAGGAAGGAAGTATGTGGCCATCCATCTTTTAGCTAGGAACTATGAAAATTACACAGTGCATGGGATTTAGGTGTCTGCCTAAACTTATGCCTAAACAGTGAACGCATATGTACATTAGCTGTTTAGTACACAAACTTGTAACTCCATAGGGAGCTCTTCAACTCACTGTCCAATACAGCTGGGATTCCCTTGCCTAATCATGTATGTCCACTGACATTTTTGATGCTCCAGGATTTTTTACCTGGCTACCATTTGCTGCTCTTGAAGGGCAAAGATTTTCTGTAGGTCTTGGTTCTGTCCCAAGTATCCTAGAACATCTCAAACAGCTCTCAACATCTGTTTGTAGGAGAGTGAATGCCTCTTTTGCTTATTTATCTTAGGTTAAGGTGAAATTCTCTCCCAGCCTCATTGACTGTGTTGACTAGGTCTCCATTGATTACTCTGAAAGTTTAAGATGACCTTGGCTCAGAGTAGACAGTTAAATTCTGGTGACTTTCTTGAAACCTGCTTCTTGTGCCCCTAAATAAAAGCTCCCAAATCTTCCAGATTACCATCAGTATTTCTCAACATACCCTGGTTTAGGTAATTATTATTTATTAAAGGTTTATAAAATGTTGCCCTTTAATCACAGCATGCAGTGGTGCTGGTGTTCTCAATGAAGCCTTAAAGGGGATATAAGATGTGGAAGAACTTGTACCAACAAAACACAGCAGACATCAATTTCATATTTTGTGAATTTTCCTTTAAAACAAACTTACTTGTCGGGGAGGTTTTGTTCATGTGTTTGGCAACTTGCTAAATAGTAGCCTTTGGAAGATCTCTTGTGTCACTGCCAGAAGTTAGTATTTTTTTCTTCTTGGGATTATCTGTTAATTCAATCATTACTTTTGCTTATAAGTGGCAAAACTTCATTGAGCCTTAATTTTGCTGAAAAGCCTTATGATATGACCTTATGACATAAATTATTCATATTTTATACAGTATCTTCATAGTAGCAGCCTCCTGTTAATAGATATTGTTACTCTGAATGTATAACTCTGTCAGTGTGTTGCTCTGTATAGTTTATTTGTATTAATTTGTGAAGTGCTGAGGAAATAATAATAGTTGTACAATCTCTGTAGGTATCATATGGTGTTCAGGTCTGAACTCTTCAGGAATTAACAATTTGGGATAGAACAAATGAAAAATTCCTTTCCTGCTTTCCACTGAGAAGACACGAATCATGACCATAAAACGGACACATAATTACATTAGTAATCTCTTCCACAGACTGCCTAATAGTTCTGTTAATGTGAACTAGATTTATATTTATATGCTGTTGTTACTCTACAGATCAACAGAGCTTTGCAGTCTTGCAAAGAAGACCTCAGCTTTCAGGTTTTTATCTTTATTTTGGTTTTGCATTACAAAGAAGAGTTCACATACAGGCAGCAAACCTCCATTGTATACATATTTGATATGAGAATTATATAGAATATATATATTTTTATATATCATACATCATATATAATATATATAATTTATATTTAAAATGCATGCTACTGCACTTCATGGTTTGGAAAATATCATATCAAAGATCTCACAACAATGCATATACCCAGGGGACAGAGTCTAAGCTATGGTGTGTAAACTTAATTTGATCATTTCCTGACTTAACTTGGCTGATGCTAACCCATTCACTTTCTCATGATGTTAATATTTATAAAGAGCATGTGTAAACATAGACTGTATTCCATTCAATTTTTTAGTTATTTTCTATTCTAGTGCATCTGTTTCTACTGGACTTGTTCTGTCATAATTGATTAATGTTAAAAAGTATAAATACCTTATTTTATTTAAGAAAAATATTCCATTAAGAAATCTAATCTTTGCTTATACCCTGAAGGCTTACTAAGCTATTTCAATAACTGTATGAAAGGTGCTTGTTTGCATGCATCTGGGGGAGGCAGCAGTGGAAGTATTTGCAGATATCAGCTCCTGTGGTATCTTTTTGGTAGTCTTTTAAAACTGAAATTGATTTGACTTCCAAGTAAAAATGGGCACTGTTCATTGCTGTTGTTGCTGTATGACACCTGGAATATTTAGTATGTTTTTTACCAATTTTGCATTCAATTTTTTCCTGTACAGCAATGAGCAAGTCAGAACTAGTCCAACCATTTTACTGTTGCACTAACTGTTAGAAAGGGTATTGCATGCTCTCTGCTCATGTCTCAAGCTCTGGGGAGGAATTACCAGAAGAAATGAAAGTACAGGCTCCATTTTCTACCTGTTTTTGTCTGCTTTCTCTGCTTCCTTTTTTGACACAGGTCTAATCCTACTTGAGCTTTATGCCAAATATCTGATAGAGGAGATTAGACTTTCCTGTAGTTTTCTGAGTAAAAGTTTTGTAGTTGTTTTCCTATGCAATTCATAGGACCTATTTGGAGTGAGTGGGAGATGCACACCTAATGTCCAAACAAGGTTTGTATTATTCCTTATGCAAGAACTGGAACAGCCCTCTGATGTCACTGGAGTTCAGCCTCTTGAGCAACACCTAGTCTTTTGGTGGCCAAGTTAGCCCTTTGGTAGTACATGTAGTTTCTTCTTAACTCCTTAGAGCATTCACTTTCAAGCTCATGGCAGCAAATTCTAACCCTAACATTTTTTATCAGAGTTTTTGACAGGAACTGTGGAGAAGTAATATCAAAAACTGCGATTCAGATGATAAAGGTTCGTTCTTAAGTATGGTTGAGTTGGAAGAGCAAAGCACAAGGAAAAGTTTTTCTTTTTGGTAGTGGCATGGGTGAGTCCCACCCTGGCACTCAGCCTCTTCTACCTTTCAAGCTGATGTCCTTTTTAACTCCATACAGAAGCGTGTGCTTTGCCAAGTCAAGCAATGGATTTAAATGCTTAGTGGCATTGAAGTCTAAATGAGCAACTTAGATTCTATATGAATTAAAATAAAAAGGTTAATTTTTTTTCAAAGCAGAAATGGTTAACCGGAAAAATACATCACCACAGGCTCTCTATATGTGCAAGGGCTTTAATGACCCCCAACTTTTAAAAATTTGTCGGACATAAAAGCAGTACTAATCCGATTAGTAACTGTGATTGAGTAAATCTACTGTAAAAATGGACCGTGCCCTGTTTTGAACATGATACCAAGCTGGTCATTTGAGAACTGCCACTGTGAAACATAAAAGTCTCTTTGATGGAATATTTATTTCATGAGTTGGAAAAAGGGGATAATATAGTATTGTTTGTTTTCAAAAATCACTTGTAAAATTTTATTAGCCAAGGAGCCAATATTCATAACAATGAAGAAAAGACATGCTGTTCAGTAAGAGAGAGATGAAAGCTTGTCAGAGTCCTAGAAAATCAAGTGGTTAAGTCCAAGAATTGCTCACTCTAATTCTTTCACTGCAGCACCCCATAGGAATAAAAAGAAGACAAGCATTTTGGAAAACTGTATTTGCTAAGCTGAAAAAGTCGGCACTCTGTTGTGTGGCCTTGGAAACTCTCATAGAGCTTTCTATCTACCCTCCAGAATATTTCTGCATGTCACTTTGGCAGACACAGCTACTAATTTTAAAGCAAAGAAGTGTCTTCATTCCTTGGGGCTCACATGAACTGCAATTAGTCTTATTACAAAATGCCAAAAAATCTCTGGCAGCTAAAATAAAGTCCAGGGAAATGTCCACACCACTGATGAATGAGTTCCTTGAAAAGAAGTAGGGGTGGGCACGAGCCACAGCATTTGGATCTCAGTCCAGGTCTGGAAAACTTTAGGACTATGCTTTGGCTTGTCCCATTATATATATAATATATATATATGGAGATCAGCAACAGCATTTGTATCCTGATTTCATTAACTGTTTAAGTACATGCATATGTACAAACACATATTTTACAATTGTTATTGGAACTTCAAATAGAACAATAAATAATATTGCATATGTATCATCTTGAGTCTAACATTTTCCCACATTTAGAAGTATTTAATTTCTGGTCAGAGTGTCTAAGAGCTTTTCTTGACACAGGAATGCTTGACCAGCCTCTCTTGCTCCAACACTAATGTTCTCTTTACCTAATTAAATATTAGCTCAAGCTGTTTGCGTGTCAGAACGTGCCAGCTATTGAAAGGAAAAAACCCCTACTATCCTAAGCCAGAATATGCATTTTTCATGACATGAGATGTAATTTACCAACCCAGCTGAAAAGCTTTTAATTTTTTGAAAGAAAAATTAATTCAGCTTGTAATGAGGGGCTTTCATTTTGTTTGTCAAAGTGAAAAAATACTATCATCATTAGGATATATGGAAATCTGAATTGGTCTCTTGCTTCATGTTCAGTTTGTCTGCATTTTTGTACAGAGAAAAGATTTTAGACTGTATGCACAAGAAAATATCAGGACACTGCTCCTGCCGGCAAGATCTTGCCATAAACCAACTTGCTTCTGGATCCAGGCAGCTACTGAGAACTTGTGGGAGAAATCCCAGGTGAAAAGTCCTGCCACTTTGGTTGGGGCAGAAGGGGAAGTCCTGAGCACTGGCAGTGTTAACAAATGAGGCTTTAAACTCTGGCTCTGGGACGGCCCTTTACAATGACCTTTGCTGAACACATGCTGTTAGATCTGCATTTTTTTGAAGAAAGCTCCTGAATTTAAAACTGGTTGAACATTTTTGGTTGATTCCCTTGTAGTAAATATAGATAAATTAATATTTCCCCTCCATAATCTGTGCTCCTTGATGAGAAAGAAAGATGTTTTCAACCACTGTAACCTCTGATTCAAGCTCTTCATAGTTGTATATACATACATGTGTTTTAATATGGATAGATGCATACTTATATTTTAAAGATCTTTCTGTAGATGACAACTTATGAAAACAGATCTGTGTAAATTAAATAGGAGGCTAAAGAATACTTAATCTAGGCTGGGGTGAGATTTCTGGAGTGTAAAGATCAGTATTTTGTCCCAACCCAAACAACTGACATCTGTGCCATACTTTTTTTCCTGTTTTGTATCTTAACTGATTCTTTGCCAACAGTTCAACAGGTGCAAACTCTAAAAACAAGTCACCAAAATGGCTTATTTTGATAGTTTTCATCAACAGATCCTGCTACAATAGAGGCGCTGTAGAAAGTCTCAGCTTATGAATATGAAATAAGGTAAAAAGCAATTTCCTAGGCTTGAAAAAATGGGACACACAAAGGAAGATGAGTGCCTGGAAGAGTTGGCACACTGCTCCTCAAGACCACAAATAAAGGTCCAGTACAGTTACTTTCTTTTGAATATTGTATGATTCACTCTGTACAAAAACCCCAAAGGTAGCACTGATCGTAGCACACACCTATTATGATTCTAAAATGAATCCTTGGTCTTCAGACAATTAATTTATGACATGAATTCTCTATAAATCAATAAGATACATGCACAAGGACAAGGAGTAATAAATATATAATACTTTAGTGCAGGGTAACAATGGCAGAGTCAAGGCTGGAAATCTTAAGGATACAGCAAAATAGTCCTGGTAATTTCTGATCTCCATGAAATATTATATCCTAAAAAAAAAAAAAAAAAGGGGGCACAAATCAGGACTGTTAAAACACAATATGGATTTTTTTCACCAACATTTTACTTCTTGACACAACCTGAACTTGATCCACTGTTTTTTACATGTTCAGCATACTCTATTCCAGTATACTTCAAAATCAGACTATTTGCTAGGGAAGAGTTTGTATTGAAACACAGGAATTGCATATTTTCTTCCTTCTGAACTAAAAAATCCCAAACATATGGTGTCCCAGGATGCTTGCTAGGGATGATGGTTTGTGTACAACAAGCCATAAACAACTCTTTGTTTCATTGCCAAACAGTTTTATAAATAGAGCTCATTTACAATCTCATAAACTTCATTTTATCCTGAGGCCTTTCTGCAGAGCTTCATTTACACACGCACAAATTGAGCATTTAAGAGGTTTACTTTAGTTTGATAACGATCTATTAGGACTGATTATATACATATAAAAATTTGGTCTCTAGTACAAATATTCTTTCACATAAACAAGGCATCACCTCATTTCACTGCGGTCTCATTTCTGGATAGGCTATCAAGTTCATAACATTACTCTGGGACAAAGTGACTTGCTCTTGTAACATAGTGCTTTGCAGCTTGTACTCTTTCAAAAATACAGAGCACCAGGTCTTCAGCATTTTTGCAGAAGCCATAGTTGAAATCGGGTGAGATTTTATGTGCATGTATATGATTTTATATGAGGTATGTACATGTGCATACATGGAGTGGGGGAAACAGAGTTGATAGTAGTGGGGACTTACACTATCCTCGTCATTTAGAAAGGGCATTCAGCTTGTCACTGGTTATTATCTAAGCTTCTACGTTTTCAAGTTGTAAAATATCTCAAATAGCAATTCCTGATCCCTTGCCTACATTCTTTTCTTTCAAATTCCTTCCTAGGCCTCTGCTTTACAAAATGTTATGCATCTTCCTGACCTTCCACATGCAGCAAATGGCAATCCCTCTGGCGTAACCCCAGATTTATGACAGTGGCTTGGAAGGTGCCCTGCGCAGAGCTGTGGAGGGAGCGGTTGTGGTCACTGCCACAGCACTGCTATTGCCCAGCAGGATGAGTTGGGCTGGGGAGAGAAACTGGGAATAGATTGAGGACAGTTCAGGTTCCTGCCTTACATCAGCACCTGAGGTTGTCCAGCAGAAACAGCTAGGAGGAGTTAAGAGGAACTTGCCAAATAGGAATAAGTATATCCCAGACACTGCATCTGGCATCACAGCCTGTGCTGCCACACAGAAAAAAGCTGTTATGATGGTGGTGGCTTAAATTGGCTGGAAGGAGTCCGAGGGAACAAGGAAATTTACCGGGGAAGAGATGAAGTGCTGCAAGGAAGAAAGGAGAAGGACTTCTGGAAAATCTTTCTCATCTGAAAAAATATAACAAATATCACATTATTCCTGAAATTCTCTGTGATCAGTGTCCCAAAGCCATGCTTCAGCAAAGAAACAAAAGGCAATTCTGGTTACCTGCCCTGGTGTACTTGACAGCTCTATCAACCAGTCAAACAATGAAAATATTCATCTCTCTTTAAACTGTGCCTGACTTCTTTAATATGGACTGACAGTGCAATATCAGCAACATATAAAGTACCAAAAAGGATTAATGCTGTATTCCATCCTCTCAAGTGAAAGCACAAATGAGTATGTTAACCATTTTTCTCATCCCTCTGTGACTGTTAGCAGAGCATATCTCAGTGACTGATTTTCCTCTGCAGAGTCCATGAGACCAACTATAACTGGAAAGACTGGAGAGAACACAAAACAGTTTTAGATTTTACGCCAAATCCAGATTACATTTAAAGACCTTACTAACTTTTTAACCATTCTTTTTGCACAGAATTAATTTCAGGTATGATACTGTACATTTCTGGTGCTGTAAGGAATCCACAAAAGTATTTCCTGATTGGGTTAGTCCATGGATAAGTGATCATATGTATTTATAACCAGTGCAGATAATTATGGCTTAGAATATTGGGGGGGGAAGGAAAGGAAAAATAATTTAAAAATGTCATCTAAATTACCTTTTTTTTTTTTTTTTTTTTTTTGAAGGACTTTATTTCAGGCAGGCATTCCAAGAGAAGGCTGCAATGGTTAACCATCAAAAAAAAAAAAATCTGATTCTTTGTTAAGTTTTTAACTGAGATCTATAATATCCTTACATGTAATATCAAGGAGTCAGTGTCTTGCATTCAGTTTGTTCCTACACTTGAAATGAGCACCTTCTGAAGAAAGCTGTAGTTCACTGCTGCCAAAGGAGTGACATGGATACAGACAACAACAGGGCTCCACTGCAGATAAATATGTTGAAGCTCAAAGTTGCTTTCTGATGAATATATGGTGATCATTAGCTTTAAATATCACTAAGTATTGTCTACACTAAGCATCTTATTTCTGAGAGAGACTATTTACAAGAGCATGTAGTGACAGGAAAAATGGTGAATGGCTTCAAACTGGAACAGGGCAGGTTTAGATTAGATTAGAAAAAAAATCTTTACTGTGACGGTGGTGAGACTCTGGAATAGGTTGCCCAGAGAAGTTGTGGATGCCCCATCCCTGGAAGTGTTCAAGACACTTGAATGGGGCTGGATGGGGCCCTGAGCAACTTGTTAGTGGAAGGTGTTCCTGCCCATGGCATGGGGTTTGGAACTAGATGATCAATGGTATCTTTTAACCCAAATGCTTATAATTCTTATATGCTGAAATCCAAGTTATTTGGATTCAACTTCAGTTGAAGCACCAAAAGGCTTTCTGACAGCATTCTTTTTGCTGGAGAATAATGTCAGAAAAAATAGGGAAACTTCTTATAATTTCTTTTTTCTTTGGATAATAATCCCTTGGGGTTTTTTGGTTATTCTGTATTGCTGAAGGTGCTGTCTGGCCTCTTGGAGTACTGATAAGAAAGGACAGTCTAACATCTTGCAGCACTGAAACAGGGGGAGCACAAAATAACAAAGATGAAAACTGAAAAGTGATCAACAGTGAAGTTAAAGACACCTCCTCAGTACTTTACCCAGAGCATATAACTGACAAAAAGCCTATAAACCCAGATATTGACCTAATTTTGTGGTTACAATCTGTAAATGTGGTGGTCAGTGGGACCCTCAGTTCATAAACTAGCACTATTTATTTAACTTCTCTCCTGGTCCAGCCGATTTGTTCTTGCACGTTTGCGCTCGGAGGCCAAAGGCTGCCCTGCTTTTCCTTGGTGCTGCTGTGGGCTCCGTGCCGGTGTCCCCAGGGAAGGACGGGATCACCGCGGGCCCCGGGCGCTCCCCTCAGAGCCCGGCCAGCGCGGCCGGCAGATGGCGCTGTCTCCCCGCGGAACCGCCGCCTTCCCGCGCCCTTCCCGGGAACCCGGGAGGGATAAAACGGGATGTGGGGGAGACATTCTTCACTCTGAGCCTCGGGAGGCACCGCAACGAGCTGGCCAGAGAAGCTGTGCATGCCCCATCCCTTGCAGTGTTCAAGGGCAGCTCGGATGGACTCTGGGCAACCTGATCTGCTATCCTTGCCCACGGTAGAGGGTTTGAACGAGGTGATCTTTAAGGTCCCTTCTGACCCAAACAAGTCTGTGATCCTATGCAAATTATTTTTTATTATCATTATCCTAGCCGGTTATTTCTTATATTAATAAGAAATATATATTATATTAACATTTTATACTTTAGCAGCTGATGCAGATGCTCACCATCAGACTGAACCTAACAATACTTCTTGTTGAAGTGTTCTTATTTCTTGAAAAGCTTTCTTGATCAATATTTACTGATCAACAAAGAGCTTTTCAATAAATATGTAGACATCTCTTGCAAAAATGCTCACTACGCAGACATGAGAAAGCAGAAGACTGTTTTTTACAGAAATCATAATGCTTTCATGTTTCTGGAAATTGTTAGTTGACACTTGAAAAAAAAAAAAAAGACTGGCAATTCTAAAACATTCCAATTTTCAGAATTAAAATATTCAGCATTTTCTGAAAAATCAAGCATATGGTGTTTCATACTTGGAACCCCAAATTACTGGTTGCTTCTAAAAAACTAAGCCTATAAGTGCTGAACCTCTTACTGCCACTCTATTCCCTGATAAAGTAATTCATATTGCCATCTGAAATATTTTGGCCTTTGGAGCAGACACAGATCTACTGTCTTAAGAGATCATGGCTAAGTTAACTGAATTTACTCAAACCTTTGGTTTTTCACTGGCTGAGCCTCAAAGGATCTGTGTTCGCCCTCAACTGTTAGCAACCCAACTGGAGAACATGAGAACTGATGCTCAGTACTTGGTTTCAGAGTCAAACACCTTCACAGCTTGAGGAGGAAGAAGAAAAGAAAGGTGATTTGGGCATGGGTTTGGTTCATCCCTTTGTACACAATGGGCCCCACTGAGATATTTTGATCTGGACCCAAGCATCAATGAAACGTGGGAGTTTTAAGATCCAGGCTCCCGATTTCGGTGGGCTCTACCTCTGTGCTTTGAACTGTTTGTGTGTTTACTTGAAGTTTGTCCAACTTGTCCACAATTTTTGAATCTAGAAAACTGAGCTGTAAATGTGACCGTCTCTTTTGTGTTAGAATTTCAGTTCACAACAGAAACAAGAAACGAAGTCTGCGTGTTTCAAAACTTTGGGCACTTCAGATGACAATTAGAGCTATTTAGTAACAAGGACAAAGAAGGGCAAATGTGCACCTGCCTGAATGGTCATGGCTGTCACCTCACTTCTTTCCTGGACTCAGAATTCCAATAGTGTGAAATGTTCTTCTAGGAAAAAAAATTTGGAGGGGACAGTGTTAAGACAGCACATACCCATATATGCTTCAGTCAGAAACAGGCTTCTCTACTCCTTGATTCCCACATAATTTCCATTTTCAACAAGAAAGTTAAATGAAACAGAAAACTGTGCTTCTAGTTTTCTGCAGTTCTAAGCATTTGAAACAAACTGCCACTGGCTTCAGAGCAGTTTAAATTTTTTTTTTTAATGACCTGAATTTTAATGCATTGTTTATTCCTCTTTCATCACTTAAACATACATTTAACTAAATTGTAATTAATTGTAATTAATCATAATTAATTGTAATTAGTGGTAACTAATTTCACAAAGAAGTACAATTAAGTAAAAATATTTGTGATGTATCAAACTGGTCCATATTTTCATACTCCTTTCTTTACTACACATTATTTTTATTTTAATTATTGTTCTATGTTATTTTTCTTGCCATGATAGTGCTCATAATCACTAAAACATGATTTTGGAAGTACCTGGTAGTCTGATATTTGATTGTTTAATTAAAATCTGGCTGTAGTCATTGTATGATTTCATGTTGCCCATGTCATTTCACTTCCTATGTGGTCCAAGTTTTCCCAATTTATTACAAGCTTATTTGTGTTCCACAGCTCCATTTAAATCTACTTTTAACTATGGGAGTACACTGTGCTCACTTTAAATCGCATTGAAGCAAATATTTGCACAATTGGAATCTGAAGCCTATGCAGGTTTTCCTTACGTAATATATAAAGTAAGTTAGGGATGAAAAGTGATAACTCAATGTTTATATTGTACTAAGAAAACCATATATATCAGGTGTAGGCATATGCTGGGGGGGGGGCAATGACATACACAGATGTCAGTTATAGTCATGACTCTGTCATTTTTTGGGTACCTCTGTTCAGCTGGTGCATGCAAAGTTGATTTTAAGAAAGCCTCCAGGAATTAAATCTGTGTAGCAAATCTCTGCAGATAGCAATCTGCACTTTCTGGTGTCAAAAGAGCAGGTAGTTTAGCATCTTTCTCTTCAACATGCAGAGTAAGTACTCAAAAGTTTTCTGGGAACTTTTCCATGTTACTGATGCTACATTCCACTCAGAAAGTAGTTGAATGATGACTATAATAAGTCAAAGATAGTAGCTAGAAATATAAGAAACAGGGTCACAGCTTATTTCTCTTCTAAAACAGAATAAATTTCTTGACGCTTCAGGATGAAGAGCTTTAAATTTGCAGAGTGGATTTGCTTGAGCTGACAGCCTTTGAAGAGCTTGACCTGTAACTTGTATGCTCCTGTTCCACTGCCAGCCCAGCCCCATAACTCACCCCGAGAGAGAGCGACAGCCTCACCTATAAAATTATGTCCTCTCCTCACTGGTGAGCTCAGGATTGGTCTCCTTGAAAATGCTAACTGCAGTTTGAAGGTATCACATGGCTTCCTAGGACAGCAGTGGTGATGTTTGTGGAACCATTCTCTGTCTCAGGGCTAATCTCCAGGATAATTTAGATTAACCTTAAAGATCTCTGGAAACCCCATTCTCCATGATGGACTATCCCTCTTATATTCAGTCTCAATCTCAAAGGGTTTAACCCAAGCTGACATAATGATGTTGTATCAAAAGCCTTAAACTGATATGTATCTAAATAACCTTCCAACCTTCCTTCATTATACTTTACCTTTTGCTTTAAAGTCTCTTCACCCCCTCACATAAACACTGTATCTACTGTGAATAATGTTAACCAGAGAAAGCGGGACATTTTGACAACTTCTTGTGTTTACTTTGTCACAAGACAGATCGCTGTGGCAAATAGATGTGATGTATCAAAGAACTCTCCCTCCTTGTGTTTGGGAAGGTTTTGAAATCAATCAGCCCATGGTGGGAAGGGAGCAGGGGTATTACCTTAGCAAAGGTACCTCAGGGGCAGACGCTGGCTTCTGCCATGAAAAACCAAATTATTCTCTGATAAAAGTATTTATAGTCACCATTACAACTTCAGCTGTGGAGTATATGGCCAAAAGCCATTAGAAGCATAGAGAAACATAAACTAAAAGTGCAATTCCAGTCCAAAGCTGGAGTAAAAGAAATAAGTCATGCTTTGTAGAAATATTAAAAAAACCTAACTTGTCAAAAATTATGCAAAGAGCTTTTTTATTTTCTTTTGAGAAGGTGCTTTTCTGCTGGGAGAAAGGAGTTTACGTCTCAGGGATTTTTGCACAGCAGGCAGGGTAATTCTCATAATGTGCCTTCTGCTGAGGTGGCTGCCACCCTCTGCACTGACCAGCCCTCATGTCCCTCCACAGCCCAAGGCATGGTAGAAAAATGCTGCAGTGAAGAAGGCCGGCAAGATCTCAGCAGTGTTTGGGCATGGAGAGACTCTTCTTACCTGCAGACTTGCTTCTAATGGCTCACCTGACCTGGCTTGACCTACATCACCTGAACCTTCTCACTGCCCCCTGCAGGTTCACCCAACAGGCTTAGGACAAAGAGGCCTCAACAAAGTCATTCTGCTGGTTTCTTTTATGTATATGGAAAATCTTATGATAAATAAAATGTTTAAAGGGGAGGAAGAGACCTAGGTGATGAAGAGACCTTTTTAGGCAGGTGCCTGCCTCGCCTTTTCCATGCCTGTGTTTGGACCACACTACAAAAAAGGTGAAATTGCTATGAAAATGAAAGATTACTCAACTTCTTGGAGCCATTCAAGTTGTTGCTGTTCTCCCTGTATCATGGCAGAGAAGTTTTTACTTTACAGTTTTGAACAGGTTGAAGACCAGTTACAGAACAAGGAAAAATTATGAACCTGAGAAAGGCAGGTCAACCATCATGTTTCCAGCAACTGTGAATGTTTTTACTTCCAACCTGCTTTTCGAGATCTAGTGTCAATGATGGAGCAATAAAAGCAGCTGCAAAATAATGATGCAAAGAGGCCATGTGTCTTATGGTTTATGTACAAGACAGAAACCGACAGAACATTAAATACTGTAACTGTCTGGGAGGCACCATCCTTGAAAAATATTTTTTTTCCATTTCCATGTTGGTTATGCCCTGGGGAGTCCTTATGGGATTGTTTCTCTGGTCTCTATGATTTCACAATTATGCAATCTACCTCCAGGGATATCATCTGTTGACTCAAAATATAAAACAAAAATCTAAATAAATGTGAGTACAAAGGTACAATAGGAAAATAGATTTAAGGAGAACATGTGGGAATTTCCAAGAATTCCTACAAAGATCACTAAACTTAGCCACACATTTCTTCTACTTAAATATAGAGCAAAGGTGAAGTAGACATTGATGTGATTCCAAGTCCTTGTAAAGCCAGTCTGGTTGTCCAACAAGGCTTTAAGCATAGCTCTCATCTCTTTTGGTCTGTGTCCCACCCATCCCAAGGAGCACTGATCTAGGAATCCTCTGAGAAGTATAACTTTTCTGTGATGTTATCCTTAGGCATGCTTACTATGCCTACTCACCTGAGTACTGCATCTGCACTGGTGTTAGCTGTAGCTTCCTTATCTTTCTATGCCAATTCAAACCCACTGGCAACTGCTCCAAGGAGCAGCTACAGATTCTCTCAAATAATTTGCTCTGATGTTTTGTCTTTTTGACCTGTTGGTAACTCTTGATCTGAAGAGCAGGCAGTCAGGTCAGCCCCTACTTTCAGCTCTTGCACCTATCAGATGCTTTCAGGGCAAATGGAGATCCAAATTGTCCCTAGATCTAATGGATGTGAACAACAGCTGTCTAATTAAACATCAACTGTTTGAGGGGCTAGGTGGTCTGCTCTTTCATTCAGACATTGGGCAATTTAATGTCTGTAAATAAAAGGCCTGTAAAAGTTATAATCACTTTGCTGCAGTGTTTCATAGACTCATTCAATATTCTGAAAGGAAGGAACACAAAAAATCGCACAGCATTATTTATCTCACACATATCCCAGATAATGAAAAAAGAAGAGGAAGTCTTTCAGTGTGAAATAGAATGGTGAGATATTGGAGGAGAGTTCTCCTCAGTGTTTGTTTTCTTTTCCACATCAAAATGCGAGGTTAGTCCCAAGGATTTTATGTAGAACTGGCAAGAATCAGGCAAGAGCCCAGGATCTTGCAGTGCTCTGTTCTGGGGTTCCCAGGACAGGAAGGTCATTGACCAGTTGGAGTCCAAAGGAAGGCCATCAAAATTATTACAGGGATGGATCACATCTCCCAAGAGGAAAGGTGGAGAGAATTGAATTTTTCTGCCTAGAAAATATAACTTGGGTGTGACCTGATTGTCAGGCCTTCCAGTAAACTGGAGGGAGCCTGCAAGAAAATATGGTGGGGGACATTTTACAGGAGCTTGTAGTGACAGAACAAGAATGAATGGATTCAGGCTGAAAGACAGTAGGTTTAGATTAGATTTTAGGAAAAAAATTTTTACTGGGATGGTGGTGAGGCACTGGAACAAGTTCCCAGACAATTTATTGATGCCACAATTCTTCAAGGCCAGGCAGTATGGACTCTGGACTGCCTGGTCTAGTGAAAGGTGCCACTGTCCATGGCAGGGAAGTAGATGATATTTAAGGTCCCTTCCAACACAAATGATTCTATGATTCTATGATTTTGTGCAGGATGAATGGTCTGAACAGTCAATTAAGTTGTTTACTTGTGCTTAAGTGCTGACAATTTTCTTTCCCTGTGTACAACTTCAACTCCTGACAACACAGGTACTAAAAATCAACTTAAAAGACAAAAAGTCTATTTAGTCTAGGTATGGTTATAAACAAAGCAATAAATTTGACAGTCAGTGTAACTGACGCGGTTTCTAACTGCACTTACAAGCATCCTTCCCACTGCCTGCCCCAGGGATCCTCACTGTGGTGCAAGTGATCTCATAACCATTTCCTTCAGTCTGTGGTGGATTTGGCCTAAATTTCAACTACATTTCTGGTTTTTGTTCTGGAATCACTAAAAGTGAGTCAAGGAATCAGTTCAAATGCCATGATTTATGTGAGAGTTAAATGCCTCTGAAAGGCAGACCAACTGCTTCTCAAGACTGGTGTTTTCCTTAAAAGTCCCAGGGAGAGTTTCATGAGAATCCAGTTACTTTAAATTTAAACTGAACCCCAACAAATTTATAGGTCCTCAAAAATTGTGAAGGAAACATTAAAAGAGAGGCTTTTTAATGGCTTAGAAGCCAAAGAACCAAATATTTAAGCCAAGGAACAGAAAGTTTAGCATTTGAAAGAGGATTTAAAACCCATCACTGCTGCTTTTAAGATAATGATTTATGAAGGATTGCTTTGGTCATGCTGAACAAAGCCCTGGGCCCTGAGGCTGTATATCCTCTGTGCTTGCTTTGAGCTTCAGGAAACATAGTTTTACTCCAGAGTTTAGAGACTCAGAGGGGTTTCATCTCACCTGACTTTGGTGATTAGATAGATGTCTACATGTAACATAGATGTCCCTATTATAGTTGTCAACCTGAATAACTATTGAGTGGCTGCAGCATTCTGCAGAGTGAGATGGACCTCCTGAAAAAGCGTCCTCATTGTGTACAAGAGGAAAAGGCTCCTAACAACCACCTGCAAGCTGAAGCCTTGGCACAAGGACAGAAAGCATCTAAGATAGGATGCTGAAGGAACAGGGCCAAAGGGGCTGACAGGAAGATTGGCTTGGGTTCCATGGGCTGCAAACATCCAAGGTGGGCACATGGCTCGTGGGAGTCCTGGGGACAAACTGTGGCAAGTGTGTGTGTTTGGGGAGGCTGTGGTCCTGAGGGCAGCCCATGGCAGGGCTGGCAGATGGACTAGGGAATTCACTATCTGCACTGACATCACTACTGCTCCAAGGGACAATACCTTTTAAAATAACTGTATCAAGGGCAGGAGGAACCAAAGCTGGCAAGGATGAGGAAAATATGGCAACAACAAGCTCAATGTGGTAGTGCAAAGGAGATGAGTCTTCTGAAGAGCTATTTTGCCCCCACTGGGATAAAAAGGAGTAGTTTGGTTTGCGTTGATTTCATAAAGCAGGCCCTGGGAGAGATTCCTGAGCTGAGTCACCTGTTGTGTGGTGTGTGAGTACCTCTGGGGCTCGTCAGAGGGAAATCTGAGGCATGGCAGCGGATGCAGCAGTGCGGTTCTGCAACAGGACTTCCGTGTTTCTTAAACTTAGTCTGCTTGTGCAGCTGCTCTTCATTGAATGGGAAGCAAGAAGAAACCGCTTGGATCAACTGCAGTCAAGGCCATGCATTTCCTGTCTGCCTTTAACAGTTTAGAGCAAATGAAAAATTTGTTTTGTTAGAAACATGCTTTATGTGTTGACCCAAAACACATAAAATAAATGTGTCTGTAGAGTATGAAACAGTCCAAGCTGAAGTGGTGAATTCAGTGAGCTGTTATTTGCAGGTCATGTCACCCATGTGTTTTGTGTGCTCAGATGGCATAAAAGGCTGTAACTCTCAAAACTAAAGCAGTTCACCATAATTGATTAAGCTTTTGGCACAGACCTTTTTAAGTGCTTTATTCTCTGGGTGCTTTTTTTCTTATTTTGTCTTCTTATTAAAATCTACAGTCATCCAATCGGCTCTCAGAGACAATGACCTATGACTCATGTAACAATTGACAGACTGTTTTGGAACAACTCACAAAAAGCTGAAATGCATTAAACTATTCAGTTAATACATAAATAGAATACAGGGTCAGTTTGCAAGCCATTTGTTAATAGACTAAAGGGATCCCTTCCCACAAAAATAATTTAAAACATGATTTATCCAGCTTCTTCCAGAATAATTAATTCTTTCCAGAGTCTCCTCGATGTGAGTTACAGATGTAAGGGCTAGTCTGGCTATAGCAGTCAAGGACAACCTTTTTGCAGGTTTTGGATCATTTCTTATTCCTCATGTGCTTGCACAAGCCTAGCTGGCTGTGGTAATCTGGCCTGCAGATAAGTTTCCAGAGTACCCTTTCTATTGGTTCAGTGGTGGAGCTTCCTTAATTTTGAAGATTTTGGCATTTTCTTTCTGCACAGGAGTTTCTGGAGAGTTGTGGTGATCCTGGTTGAGCAAACAGAGAAAGTAGAGAGGATGATCTTTATATAAATAGGCCAAATGCTGAGGCTGTGATCAAGAAGTTAGCCAAAGGATTGGATTTGACTGAAAAAGAATTGGAAATTGGAAAGAGAATTGGAAACTCATTTTTCATAACATTTGGAGAAATGTTGAAAAATCTTTTGTTGTTCTTAGCACATGCCAGATATCTCTGTAGAATGGTGGAAATGCCACCTAACTTCTAAACTGCTTGCCCCCGCACCATTTCCCCTGCAGCGTAATTAAGAATATATATCAATATATAAGTATCAAGGAGATCAGAGGATAATTTAGTCCACTATTCTGTTTTCAGTAGCATCAAATGGCAGATACTTGCAGAGACATAAGCGAATAGGGCAAATAGATAGTTCAGTGCCCGTTTGCAGCTCAGGGTCTTACTCATTTAGCTAAACTATCTGGTTTTCTGATACCCCTCAATGGAGCATTTTCCCCTGAGTTGTACAGTCAGTGCTTAATCCTGGGTAACCTCTCAGCATCCATTGTGTTATAGGGATTTACTAGGGATAGGGCTAAGCTTCTTTTATTAATTTTGAGTATAGTTCCAAATATTTTTAATTGAAATTTACTATTGTGTGTAATAGCGAACATTTGCTTTCCATTCAATATTGTATCACACAAGATTTTGCAGATTGCCATTTTACTGCCTTGGCTGCCTCTTTTTCAGACTAAGCTTTTTAATCTATGTTGAAGACATCTGATCTATCATTTATATCTTTCCATCTCAACTTCTAATATAGACATTATGTCTCATTACTGACACGTATAGCTGAATGCACCAAAAACATTACTCTGTAAATTTGAATTATCGGGCTTATCTGATAAAGCTGGCTGCCAAACCAAAACCTTATTTGTCAGATTTGTAGATCTGACTGTGGACCCTCAAGTCTGCAATGCTCCCAGCCTCTCCACAGCAGCAGAGTACAGCAATGCAGCCTGTGCTGGCTCCCTCTATATCAGGATCTTAATGGTCACATACGTTGTGCTGGCAGCCTCTTCATGTGCTCTGCCACACATTTTCAGCCAAAATATGAGCAAACATAACTTTACACCTGCCTGTCTGCAGAATGCAAATTCTCTTCTGCCCTGCCCCAGCAGCCCACTGGGCTGGCAGAGAGCACAGGCTCCAGGAACACCTTCCCTGGCCACATGCCTGGGAGGTACCCATTAATATCCATTATCTAGGTGTCTAGGGGGAGAAACTCCCTATTGTACTGGGGCTCCCTCAGCTCTGCTGCTTGGGGCTCCTCCTGAATCTGGTGAGAGCCAGCGGGCTACTGGCAGACGCAGGCTGTGGGCTGTGGGCAATCTGTAGTGCAGATGTGATTAAGTGCAAACCACAGCACGGTTCGGATGTGACCGGATAGGTGGGATACACACATGGCATTATGTCACTGCTAACAGCTGGCCTTGACTACATGGTCATAATTTCACATATAATTACTTAAGTTCTTTCTGGTCCTACAAGGCTTTTCTTTCAAAGGTCAATCATGTTGTCCAGATATGTTTTTCCAATGCTTTAGTATTTAATTATGATATTATAGAACCACGAAGGATGTACTACTGGATTACCTATCAACATCCATCCTAAATGATCCATATTGTATACAGCAATATGTTTTGAAAGGAAATATAAGACTAAGAAAAGCAATTGGGTTTTGAAAGAAATACATTACCTTTTTGTTTTAAAAGGTAAAGGAAGTTATAAAGATTCATTATTTTTCACACATGGTTGTGCTTTAAAAGGCATCAGATGGATAGAGCCAAGTTTCACAGTGAGATGAAAATCACTGGCATCCTCTATAAATCAAGCTTTCCTTTCTTTTACTTTCCTGAGCCAGGTGCTCCAAAGGGTTACCACTGGGAGTTAAACCTTTCCAATGGGAAAAAATAGCAGTACATAAAAACATATAACTTGCAAAAAGTGAGAGTGTGTTGAGCTTTCTGCCTTTGAAAACTTGTCAAACAAAACCAGGTTAATGCTTTTCATTCAAACTGTAAGCTGTGAGCTTCCTGGGACCACAGAGGTCTCTTTGCAGATTACTAGTCAAGACAGAGGATCTCTGAAAAATTCCTGAATAGAAAGTAGAGAAAAACCCTAGAAATGGAAGAGCATATTTTCGAAGGAAAGTAGTAAAATTTAATTTATTATTGAGATTATCAACAAATAATTATTGAATTATTATTGTGGGTATTACTGAGGGTGCAGCTGTGCTCTCCTATAACATTCCCATGTTTGGTTGGTAATGAAATCTGGATGAAAGAAGGTGCTGTAATCCCTTATCCCAGAGATATGCCTTGATTTGTTGAAAGAAGTTAGTCACTTATCAACCATAAACATTGCATATCTCCTCAGTCCTAGTAAGTTATCAATTTAAGGTAAGATGGAGAAAGTAGAAGCACTAACTGCAGGTATTTACAGGGATAGTGACTTTAGAAAGCTGTTGGATCCTACTGATCACATGTAAATTAATTTGATTATAACATACCTGTAAAAACACATATATTAAATTAATATATATATGTCTTCATATATGTATATAAAAAAATAAGTGTTTTATAACATATAAGGGATTTAAATACCCACCTTTTGCAACCTAAAATTCTAAGGATTTTCAATTCTAAAACTCAGAGGTATCCCATCTGGTTTTTTAAGTCAGGAAGAGATATAGTCTAATGAGGGACTATAATTTATAATTAACCCTCTATTAGAATCTGAGCGCTGTTATGAGGTAAATCTTCCTAATCAGTCTCTGGCAGGAAAAGAAATGGGAAACATCCTCATTAAGGGAAGACTGTAGAGCAATCTAGAAAACATGGTTCAAGCCTTGTTTAGAAGATCCTCCCTAGAGCAGGAGAGAGAGGGCAGACTAAATAATGGCTTACAGTCATATTCAGCTCTGATTTCAAACTCTACAAAAAGAACACCAGTACTGTGTTGGATAATCTTCCATGAAGCCTGGCTGCTCCTCCCCAAAAGTGATGTAACAGTATGGAGGATGCAATAGATAGTTTATGTAGGGTCATAGGAATTTTGGTCATTCTTTGCTATGGTATGCTATGAACAGAGATGAGGCACTAACACACTCAGGCCCTTTCTCATCTTCAACATCATTACAATTAAGTTTGTTCTGTTATTAATTCCTATATGAAGCAAGTGTGTTCCTTATCATCAGTGTACTTTGGTCCTGAAACAACTGAAATTAAATATGCAATAATAAACAGAACCAACTTGTGTGACACCTGTGAAATGAGGATGCAGTGAGTATTGAGATGAGCAAAGGCCTGGCAATGTGAAATGAATCCTTTTTTGATTTTGCCAGTTTTAACTGGACTGCACAATTTCTCTGTATTTTCTGATTACTTTTGAGAGGAAAATGATTGCAAATTTTATCTGCCCATCTGCTTCTTTGAATAGATAGAGAAGGAATAGATGAATAGATAGAGAAGGATTTTTTTCTTTTTTTTGAGTCTGATATAATGTACAAACCATATTTCACAGAATTTTGTTGTATTTTCCAGGATACAGAAACTTTCTAGACATATTATGAAAATATCAAATCTTCATGGGCGCCTTCATTGTGATGTTGCTTAGAAGGTAGGTGTCTGGGGTTACCTACCTCAGATAAATGAGTGAGTCATATAGGATCAAACAGAAAATAAATATATATGGGGAAAATAAAATGTTTCGAGTAACTTCTTTAGTCTGGCTATTTGGGGGAGTAAATAAGTGTGTCAGAAGAAATGTGCAGTGAATGTAGGAGAAGGTTGGCTAAACATGTTGCAGTAGTAAAAGATTGCATGTCAGACCTGAAATTATTTTCAAGAAATGCTTCAAAATCATTTAAGAACTAATTGACTCATGGTGATTGAAATGTACCTGATAGCCAGGCAAAATATTCCCTCTCAAAACGTAAAAGAGGGATCCAAAACAATGCTTGAATAAATTAATGAAACACATACAGCATTGCCTATATTTTTGTATGAACAAGCCTTCCTTCTGAGGAAACACAATTTTCATGTGAAAGCCTTCTGTGAAAACAAACAAGAGATTATAAACCCCTGTGTAGAGGTACAAATCCCAAATATTGTTTCAAAATTAAACTGAAGTTTTTAATAGGCAGAATACATGCAACTTACTGAACTCTGTAAAAACCTTCTGTCCTCAAGTTAGCATAACCCCATGGAGGTAGAAACAGGAGCAGCCTGTGTCAGTAGTTTTAGTGTCATGTTTTGTGGGAAGATCATAAATTAAGTATATATAATTTTGTTAATGTTTTCTGCAGGAAAATAGAGAGGAAGTGGTTTATTTGTTGGCTGATTGCATTACACCTTATGCTGTTCTATGGGCTAAATTTATTTTCAAACTATTGTTATTACCTGTAAGGAAATCTGCAGCACGGTTTGCTGGAGGTCAGTAGATACAGTGGGAATAGGTTTAATGTTGAATGTTACCAGGGGGTCATGAAGTGAAGAAACTTCTTTATCTGCAAAAGCAATTTAAAAGCAATGCTATCTAGCAGTCTCACAAATGACTTGGTTGCTGAGTGGTGCTCAGAGGAAAACATTGCTTTCTTTTCACACCTGTCCTGTGTGGCATCTGACAAACAGTAGTGAACTATTAGCAGTTATTGACATTTGTCAGCTCTCTGGTTTTCCAGCAGGAAAACGGAAATGACAGCAATCATGCCCAATTTAGTTTCTCATGATGTCAGGACTTCATGGACTCACACACACATCAAGAAGCACCCAGAAAAGGTTTACAGATGTGCAGAAGGCAGTCAGCTATGACAGTGATGTTGCCAACGTTGCACATGGATCAACTAACGATTAAGATATCAAAAGCGATCACCCTGGCTTACTGACAGCGAGCTCAATTGTTTGCACCTGTTTCCCCTGCATTACACATGAGTCTGGAATGGATTACCCTGCCTTGTGCTGGACACATTTCACCTTTCCACACCGTGATATACTCCAGCAACATCTCTGCTAAAGATCAGGCAACTCACTTTACCATAAGGACCAGGAAAAAGAATTGGACAATTTGTTGCCTGTTTTCTCCCTGGTGAAAGATTTCAATTGCTATGGAGATTTAAAAAGGACATAGCGGCTTAAACAAGGACTTATTGCTTCTTCTCTGCAGAAATCAGGTACTGACTGCAAGCCATACAACCACACCTGACTACTTAAATCCAGAAACAGGCCTGAACTAGGCCTCACATGAATTAGAGTTATCTCTTTTGCTTACCATAATATTTGTAAAGAAACTCTGAACACTTTGTGGCCAGATATGTAGTACAGAGGACTCTCTGAGCAACCACTTTTGATCAAACCAACAGAAATAAAGATGCAGCAGTTCAGATCCTTAAAATCTGCCCATAAATCTCAGAGCAGCACAATTTTCTTGGACTTGGCTTCCAAGTAACCCAAACTAGTGAAATTAAACTGCACCAGGTATGTCTGGTCATGCTGCCATCTGCCCCCTCTTGTAATATAGCCACAATTTCCATATCAGATGGGAGCAAGCTGCTAGGATCAGGCCACTGGATGCATGCACAGATTTTTTTCCGTGATTATAGTGCAGAATTATCAGTCAGGAATTATGGCTCTTTTGTCCAGAAGTTCTTATCAAAAATCTGGTTCTAGTAGGAGAACGGTGAGAGTTGGGTTTGGGTGTCTCAATTACAGTTGCAACCATTCAGAAACCAGGAAGACATCTTCAGAGAAAGCCAATGTCCATTCAGAAATGGTTTTCTATGAAAACAGGCTAAATTTACAAAGAACATTCAGAACAAATAATCCAGCTGTGTGTCATGTACCAAATGTAGGGGCTGACATGCCAGTTAGTAACACAGCTTTTCCATGAAGTCAGCAATGAAAAGACATAAACTAAGCAGAAACAGCTTCACAATGAATAGATCATAAGTGTCACATTATTTTTTTGAGAAGCATCAAAATAAATAACTTAATGGAATTACTAATAATTTACATTTTTTCTGCTGCATGATGTTGTCATGACTGTCACAGACTTCTACATATTTATAATTAATTACTGCTTCATTTTAGGAAGATTTACCTGAAAAAAAAATTAAAAATTCCAACCTTAGGGTATTTCAAGTGTTGATTTATTAGCACACATTTCTGTTCTATTTCTTCACTTTGTGGTATTTTGTCTTAATTTGGTAGATCCCACAGGAATGGAAAGAGACATTTAAATGACGGGACCTTAAATTGAAAACCAAACTATTTTTCACTGGTGCTCTTGTGGCTTTACAGTGCATAAATATCAGCACAGACATTCTTTGAAAAGAGATCAGCTCTTCTTAGGCTGAGCTTCATCTCTTGTTAGGCTGAGGCTTTTTTCATCATCCATGCTATGGGTGTGCATAGTTGGCAAGCACCATCCTCCATTGCTCTGGCTGGTGTTCACACCAGTTTGACCAGATGGACTCAGAGGAGATAGAGGAGAGCTATTCCTGACTTTGCTGCAAGCTGGCTGGAAAATTATCATTATAGGTCACTGTTTTAATGATAATTTATCATTATAGATCAGCTATAAATTAAGGGGGAAATTATTAATTTAGTACATAATAGGGGAAGAATTGATGAACATCCTAGCAAAGGTCTGTAATTCTGTCAGCTTTTACAGAATCACAAGATGACTGATGTGGAAAGGGGCCTCTGGAGGTCACCTGGTCCTATCCCCAGCTTAATCAAGGCCACGTAGAGCCAGTTGCCCAGCACTGTGTCCAGAAGGCTTTGGAATATCTCTAAGGATGGAGGCTGCACAATCTCCTTGGGCAACCTGTGTCAGTGCTTGGTCATCCTCACTTTGAAAATGTGTTTCCTGAAGGTCAGATTGGTTTTGGTTTGTGCCCATTGCCTCCGTTGGAGTGGAATGAGTCCTCTTTGCACCCTCCTTTCAAGTATTTATATGCATCAGTGAGATTCCCTGAGCCTTTCTCTTCTCCAGGCTGAACAGTCCCAGCTCTCTGTCTCCTCATAGTAGAGATGTTTCAGCCCCTTCATCATTTTTGTGGCCTTGTGTTGGACTTCCTCCACTACATCCATATATTTCTTGTACTGGGGAGTGGTACCTTAAGGAACAGAAAAAAACCCCAATCCATGTTACTAGTGTCATAAGATTCCTCTGAATTGGAAAGGTTTAATTCTGATGTCATATATACACTTCAAATGCAGAAGTTGGCACGTACCACCACATTGTGAAATCAGCTACTGTGTCTGAGTGAGCAAGTACTTTATAAGATTCTCTGGCATGTGTAAAAATAATATAAGAGAGCAGCTTAAGACAATGAATTTGAATGTCAATATTAATATTAACAACAAAACAACAACAACAATAATAACAACAAAAATAATAATTTAAAAAATCACATTATTTTGCCATTGTTTTTATTTCTGTCTAACCTATAAGATACTGCGCAGACCCAGGGTTGATTGAAAGACAGACAACAACTGGACTACAGTGGAGATGGTCAGGAAAGTGAATCGTGTTCAGAGTTTAGGGCTTTTTTTCTGGGCACACATGGTTAAGAGAAACCAAGGCTGCCACATGGAAAAGTGAATGAAAACAACAAAAACTTCAGAATAACAGTAATTAGAAAGCAGCATAGTAGTATAGTAGATATTTTACATTTCTTATTTTCTAGTAAAATAAAATAACCCTTTGTGCATTTTTGATCTTTTTAAAATATGTGTATTAAAATAAAACCTGTACTTTAAAGGGCAATACAAAGGATGTAATTTAAAGATCTCTCAAATACCAAACAAATTCGTTCAGCATATATGGTATCACAACATCTAGCCCTTGGCCCTTAGGAAAAAAATAATCCAATGGTAAACTTCTATAGGGTTTTCTTTTCTTCCTTTTTTTAAAAAGTCATTTATATGCAACTGCTGCTGATTGTTACCTAAAGTCATTATTTTACAAACATTAGTAAAGTAAGTGGGTCACAGAAATGGGACAGACATTAACTGAAGTACATGGTCAGATTACATAGATAAAGTGACATGCAAGAAGGCCTCAGACTATTGGGCCATAGTTCTCGGAAATATTTTTTTTACAATTCAGAAAGATGAAGCCACTATTAGTGTATAAAGAATTCCCTTTATGCCATGCCACAGGTAAAACAGAAAGGAAAATGCACTATCCAAGTGGAAGTGCATTATTTATTTGGATGTTAGGAATTAGATTAGAATCTTGGTCACTGGCTTTCATACAGTCAAAATAAGTGGTTAAGTCAATGACTTTAAAGGGATTTAGGAGAGTAAAAGCTGTATTTTTACTGCATGAATATATATATATACACACACATAATGAATAATTGGAAATGGATGACTCTCCTCACAGAAAAATGAAAACATTAATGGTGTCCCTTACAAATGTGTCCTACAGAATATTTTCTTACAGTGGCAGGAGAAAGAAATAGCCCATTTTTAAAAGAGTTGACATGGACTGTTTAGCAGGTCAAGGTATTTGCAATGCAGAAAGAATTTACAGGTCTCTTATATTCAGAAATTACATGTCGTTCACTATTATTATAATTCTTATTAATAGTAATTAGCAGAATCAAGATCTTCCCCATTAACTCAATTTTTGAGGTAGAAGAAAAGGCAAACTGGCATGGCTCAGCAGAGCAGCTAATATCTAAAGCATAATTTAATGTAATTACATAAAACCTGGCGAAAAGGGAAAAGAAAACCAAGAAAATGTTACAAATATTTTGTGCTATTTGTTCAAGAGGCTCTGGGGTCCAAAGGCTTCATTTAAATCCTAAGCAAGCTCTTACTTTTCACTACATGTGGTAGGAGGAACTTCCAAACTTTAGCTGTTTGTTGTGTGTGTACACCTATTTACCTTCTGTCTGCTTTAAACCTGCCACCTACTAATTTGATTTGATGCCTTGTAGACTGTGGTTAGGAAGACACAAGGAGCAATTGCTCTGCATCTGTGTCATGCCACTCTGTTTTGCAGACCTTGATCACAGTCTGCCTCAGATGCCTTTTCCAGGAAGAAAAGTCCTTACTGATTCCTGCCTGGACACTCTCCTCTCCCTCTGAGTATCCTTGTTGCTTTTCTCTGAATCTTTTTCCATCCTATAATATCCTATCTGAGAAGGGGAAAGATGTGGGGAAACTGTTTGTGCAACTGTATGATGGTGAGCAGATCTTGCCTCCCCTAAGAGTGACACTGAGTGACAACCTTTGAACAGTCTTTGAACAGAGCCCTGGGAGCACCCCTGGTTACCTTCTTTGCTGTGAAAGTGACTTTATAGTACCAATTTCTGCTTCTATTACTCACTCTTGTTTATGAAAATGTTAGGGCACTCATTGGAAATGCTGTGATAGTTTTTTTGATGCATGACATCCCTTTACAAAAACTGCTCACTCTTCTCTGGCACCTCTCATTCCCTGATTTTCTGGTGCTGACTGAGCACAGAAAGCATGTGACATGTCCCAGGAATGTGCCCAAAAGCATCTTGCACAGATGCAGAACATTTGTATCATACACAGGCAAAGCTGGAGATGGGTTTTAACTCTCCACGGAAGGTAATACTTAAAAGAGTGTAAAAAGATAAGTTTTCAGAAAATTGGCCTTTGAAAAATTTACTAAATAAAGTATAAAGACAGTTATTTTATAAATTACACCCTAATATCTGGCTGCTGTTACACACAAACCCTTTTGTTTATGTATGCCCACTATCTAAACAATATATATGTATATAAAAAAAAGTCAACTACTTCTATGTGTTACAAATATTTAAGGAAGTGCAGTTGAAACCACGGTCCTGCAAAACCTATACTTTCCTTTTGAACCTTCAAACCCTTGGACTTTGTATTCATTCTCATTTATTTTCTGTCAGTTCTCTAAGATGAGATCCAGACTATATGAATGAAGTTCCCTTTGCTATAGCTGGATATCTATTTCATATGTGGGGAACTGAGGCAGAAAAAGAGCAAATGAATTACTGAAGGTCACACAGGCCATGCAGAGCAGCAGGCGTGGAAGAGGGTTCACGTTTTCAGGCTCAGGTTAATGCTAAGCACAGGACCATGCTGCTCTCCTAAGTTAGGGCTAATTTCATCTACAATATTGGTAACAAAGGGGACAAAGACATTTCAAAAGGGTAATTATTCCTCTCCAGTCCTATTCAAACTAGCTTTGTGAGCACAATCTAGTGATTGTGAACACTCACAGGGCTTCACTGCTGCTAAGAAAAAAAATGTTGTTTGCCTCAGGGCTACTTGAGCAGAAAGAGAAATGTCTCACAGTGTTAGGAAACAGTCTATCTTAGTCAAATGAATCATATATGGCCATAAGCACTACAGATGTGTTGTAATCACTGCTTAATAATTGCTTTCAGATCAAATAATGTTCAAGAGATTACCAAATTCGTAAGATGCTCTAAATAAAAGAACAGGACATTTTGTACAGACTGATTTAGAAAAGCTGGCTGTTGTTTTTAGGGATGGCAACTTTTTATACTTTATTACTGATGCACAGTGAAGCAGTATCTACATTTTTAGCACAAGAGGAATATAAATAATCTCAGTGCTCTCATGATACTAATATTATTAGCTAAGTTTTCCTTCAACATGATCTAAATTTAGAAAGCACCTGTGAAACTCTGCATTTTGTGGATCCTCTTCTGTTCTTCTTGGATGGTGTTTGTCATTCTGGACATGTGCTAGGAGCATCAGTTAAATTATTTCCCCGATTGTCTGAAACTGTCTCGTCATAGTCCAGACTCAAATTAAGCACACTGCCTATGCTCGTTTCTGTGAGGCCCAGGTTGAATTTGGGAACTAACCAGCTACAAAAGCACCTACACAGTAACCAGAGGATCAGCAGGTTTCAGCTCTGTGACCATTAGGTTTGTTTTGCTTTTCTTCCCCTCTCTCCCCCTGCTCTTTAGAAACAGGTGGTATTTATCTAAGCAGCCTGCACTGGGCAGCTGGCTGATGGGTCTCTCCAGCTGGACATCTTCTCTACATTTAGCTCAACCACACCTGCTTCAGATAGAAAAAAAGTGTTTTTTTATCTCCTGTATCTGGAGGAAAGGGGGGGCTGAGGGGAGTTTGAGATGAGATGGGGGAGGGGGTGTGAGGGAGAGGAGAATGAGAAATTCTGGGCTAATCACATCTTTTTCAGTTGTAATGTTTTGTGAAGCCCATCTGGTCTTATACCAGAGAAAAAAAGAGTGAAGTTCAAGAGCTTTTTCTTTTGCTCTGTTACACTACTCTTTTTAACACAGTTATTTCATTATCTCTTGCTATCATTTGATCAGATTTATCTTCCATTAAAACTTCCTTTCCCTTGAAGTAGACAGTGACATGAGAATGCATGCCTTTCTAAGCTTTTATTGTTCTGAATTAAGAAATGGTAGAATAGTCTCATGAAAGATTAATGACTTCCTGTAAGCATCTTTGTACCTGAGGACAAGCAATTACAAAAATATGTCCAAAAGAAAACAAGAAAGGATATTAAACTGTATTGGCCAGGTATTTCTTGGCAGACAGCAAGCTTAGCTTGTTATACTGCCAGAATATTTAAAGCTAAGGCAACTTCTCTCTTGACCCCATGTATCACGTTTTGTTTTGTACATAGTAGCAATGTTGTTTTTGCAAGACAAACTCACGCTCTGTGGATATTTCCCTTGATGCTTCATTGTATTTAGGGTGCCATTTCTGTGCTAGTACCTTTTCTGAGAGGTACTTGTACTTTAAGCTAACACTTAAGGACTGAACAATATATATGTGTCTGGAAACTATTTCATGCTTGTCAATTCTGGTTTTCTCTCCTATTTTTTTAATTTTTTTTTTTTTTTTTTTTCTCATGGAAGAAATTTTCATAAGGTTTGTTTTGGGCTCACTAAGATACTTAAGGCAAAAATCTGTAAAAGTTCCTAATCTTAAATAGCCTCTAATGCTCTAAATACTGAAGGAAGAATTCACCATTTGATAGACTGTTGCAGTCTTTAGAGAGGCTGAAAACCAGAGACCTTCCTCTTCCTCTAATAAGTGCACTGACAGTGCAGTGTGGACTGATTATTCTCCATTTATCCCACTGGTATGTTGGAATTAAACGGAAATACTGATGGCAAAATATTGTGGGGAATCACAGTTAAACCTATAAAGTCCTGCAGAGTGGGGACTCTTTACCACAGTTTTGACCTTGACACATCATCTTGGGAACGGCAGTGCAGATGCCCATGGGATCACTTCTGTGACTGTCAGATAAAACATTTGACAGGTACAGCCTTTGCATCTGGCTTTGTTGGAAGATAGAGACTCCTGTGAAATCCCCACTGGTGGGTCAGTTATAATGCATTGGATCTACTTTCAAAAGTTAAAGGATGATCCTCCAGCTTGACTAAAAATGTGGGATTTGACTGGAATTAGCCATGATGCACTTGATTTCCTTGTCCAGTTCCTCAGTATTATGGTCATTTTAGCTTAGATGTCTTATCTATGTAGAATTGCTCAATTTTTTCATTTTCCTGATGACCAAATGGGGATTTACTGATTTCGAGAACTTGCCTGGGCACCTGCATAAACACATTCCTTAGAGACCCATTTTTCATTAAGTCTGAGATTCTTCATTGAACTGTGCTAAGAAGTGTCTCCCTTGGAGAAGGTGCTGCTCTGTGCCCAGAGTGTACTATGGGTGTAATATAGCCTATTGTAGATGTATAGTATAGGAAATTCATATTGGACCAGGATAGCACAGTATATTTTGATATCAAAGCAGTTTTTGTGGTAAGTAGAACAGATGTAAAAAGGCTGTAATTCAATGGAAAGTAAAGGGGGTTGCAATATTTTTTGTAGTAGCATAATGAACCAGGATGAGCAAAAGCATAACAAAGAAAAGTGCATTAAATATTTCTATTTGGTGAATGTTCCTTAAGTAAAAGCATAGCCTGCACTTGATGTACTCTAGAGAAACAAGGATCATTTGTCGTAAAACTATTTTTAGTTTCAATGAGTGATTTTTTTCTTTTTCCAGACAGCTGCCCTGCAGTGGCACTGCTAAAATCTGAGAGTGAAGGTTACAGATCTTGGAAAATACAGCCAGCACGTGGGGATACATCAGCTTCTTAAATGCAAAAGAAATAACAGCTTTTCTGCTATGGTCACAAAATTTAGATTTTCTCCTGACCTGTAAAGGCTATACTGGGTGGGCTCACTACATGATAAAAGAAAAAAAAGGAGGAAGAAAGAAAGAAAAAACCACAAATCTATTTTTACTAGTGACGTCGTAACTTGCACTATTAAACCTATGTTAATTGTATGGTGCTAAAAGTGACATACCTAAATGAGGCAAAAAGGCTGCATGGCGAATAAATTAAAATACTGGGAAAAGCATTTATAAAGACTAAAATATGTGAAAATTAAACCACAATTTTGACCCTAGTTATGGGCCGATTATTTTAACCACTAATGATTTGTACATAGGATGGCCTTATAAAACCCTGCCATTGTCCCTGTCTGGATTAGTAACCTTTTTCACTGCCAGTTTCCCACCAGAAAATTATGTGAATAAGAATCTGTTTTCCTTAGAATGAGATGATGCAATCATTGCCCACAAACCTAAGCACAGGAGACTACGAAATTAATAGGGGTCAGCAGAGGATGGTGTAGTCAAGGCAGAGGCAGCCCAAGCTGTCAAATGCTCAGGTGGGAAAGCAATTGCAGGACCTTGATCAGCTCAGAGAATACAACATTTTGCAGCAGTAGATTGCCTTTGGCATGGTGGATTTGCATTTGTTGTTCTCTAACCTTCCCTTGCTGGTCTCTGAAATGTGCTGAGAGCTCAGGGACTGTCAGCTGGTCTGAAAGAGTGGGAGTACTGCTAAAAGAAATTTCTCTGACTTCTTATCATGTCTTTGTAAAATACCCATGGATTGAGTTTCCACTAATCCTAATCTTTGAAGCAAAGAAGCAAATATTACTAAATGCTCACAGATGATCTGTTTTTATATAGTCCTTTTCTTATACATGATCTTACTGGCTTCTGTTTTATTCTCAATTCCAGATAATTCACTTATTGTATTTTTTTTGCCAGTACCAACTCTGGTTTGTTTAATGCTCCTTGTTCCTCATTGCATTTATCATAATTTACCCAACTGTCAGGTCGAGGTTTAGCGGTTTGTCTTTTTGTTTAGGCCTGTTTGTTTGTTTGTTTGTTTTAATATGTTACTGGCTGGAAAATCTTCAAGCCAGATCAGTTCTCTTCCTTTCAAGTTCAAATCCTATTGCCTGGAGAACTAATAACGATACTGGATAGGATCATTTTCCATACAGCTTTTGTTGTATCAAAAATCTTCTGTGAAAGTGAATGCAGAGGTGGACAGCAAACACAATGAACTGCCCTTTTTTTATATGAGATCATTCCCTGAATGCTGGGACAAGCCTGAGCCAGTTATTTTCTTATTCATTATGATGTCGGGCAAAGGGAAGACTAATATGGACATAGATACATTAAAAATGTGAACTTTTAAAGTTACTGTTTGCAGAGAAAGAGGAAAGTGTCTTCAGTTTCTGATTTCTACATGCATTGTTCCTGCCATGGAAGCATGGGGCACTCCACCCTGCAGCCCTGATTGACTGAATTTCTCATATTGAGCCTTGAATGACTGCATGTAGGTCTTTCAACAATGGGATTTAACATTCTGACCTAACATTTAATGTATTAATCCTAATTTTATGCTGATACTAAGACTCTCTGCTGTATTAAATCAAGCCAGGTTAATTCGAAATTACGTCTCTCCCACCCACTATCAATAGGTCCACTGTTTGGTTTACCAGAACTGACCACCCACTTTTATGAGAATCTGCAGTGAATTAGAAAATCTGTCATTGCTGGAGGAGCTGGACAGCTAGGATACAGCCTGTCATTCCTTCCATACAATACACACTCTTTGTCTGCTATCTCCTGAACTAACCTGACATAACTTAGCCTCCCGGTCAATGGCATCTTTATTCTCTCCCAAGGAATGCTTCGTTCACCAGCCTTATTAAGAAATTTCTGGACAGTGTTTAGTGGCTGTGCAATCATCCAAGGTTCTATTAAAAAGCCATCTGGGTAATTAATAGCACATTTGTTCTCAGCCTCCTCCCAATTTGTCCATTAGTGGAATAAAAGCATAGGACAAAGGGTAATGTGGCTCAGTTATATTTTACAAGAATTCTTCAGGAAGTTGAAAACACATGATAGTTTTCCAAAGATACATATGTTTATGGGCACTCTACAAGAGTGCACAAGCCAGAGGCTCTCAACCAGGCTTCTCCTGTCGATAGCAGATCAGCCATTGACTGTGGGCTGCCCTGTGCTGATGTCTCCAGCCTGAAATGGGGGGGGGTGTGTGAATCACCTTCTTCATCTCAATTCCATTGCAACTGATAAAACTGATTCCAAGATCCATGTCAGGGCACCACATCAAACACAGACGAATGACTTTTATATTCTTTTACCTGATATTTCAAGGCTTTTCTGAGGTTTCTTTTTAATGTCTCTTCTTGAAAGCAGAATTACAGCCTCAGGCTGCACTCTCTGAGGTGGTTTTAGTATTTCCTTTTAATTTGCTCTTTCTTTTTCCTCCCTTGAGAGCACCTGAAGAAGCAACACTGAGATTTCAGAAGTTTGTTGATAAAATTAGGAAATACTCATCTTAAGCTGTCATTTTTGTTCTTTTACTCTTTTTTTTAAACTCCTATGAAACTAAGTATTGCTAAACAGCTGAGCTTCAGCAGAGAAGATCTCTCCTGTGTCACAGACAATTAAAGCTAATGTTTGTGTCTTTTCAGTTATAATCAGTGTGAGGCCAGAGCTGGTGTAAACACAGTGATGAGCTCAGTGGGACTGTGATAATTTATACCATGACTGGATCTGGCCTCTTAAGAGAACAGGCCTGAAATTCGTCAGCCAGAGAGATTTTTCATATTAACTCTGTTCACAAAAAGTTGAATTGTGGATGAAATGTGATTTTTCATTAAGAAGCTTCTCCTTTCTGCAGGAATTTTTTGTTTCTTGGGGTTGAAAAATGAAATTTCTGAAAAAAAGGACTTATTTATTTGCCTGTGTTGCCTCAAAGACTCATAGGGATTATCTTTCTGTTGTTTTATTTGTCTTAGTGGGCTGTGCACTACAGGGAAAGACACAGTCTCAAAAGGATCCTGATGTGACATTGTTATGGCTCACCCTCTCGTGGAGACTGCAGCACAGAGAGCCTGTCCAGCCAGTGTATTGTGTACATGTTGTCCAGTCTACAGAGCACCATGACAATGTTTCAGAAACCATCAGCCTCCACTTTTTTAAAAATTTTGATTCTAATTTGCTTGAGTTGAGGATGCTGGTTTACTTTATTGTTTAGTTCTGTTTGTTTTAGTTTTAGCCAATTTCCTGTGAGGTGGAGCAATTCAGTGTTTGAGCGTTTTTGGATCATGCTTTCCTTTCTTTGTTTTGCACACTAAGTGCAACCCTCCTTTGTCTTGTATTTTAGTGGACAATTATGGATCAATAACAAGAACTGTGTGAAATTACCATTTTCACCATATCCAGTGAATTATTGCAACTAAAGGGATTTCCACCCAGCTGGCAAGGAGCCATATTCTTCATAATTCTTTACTCTGAATAACAAACAGAGTTGTTTATATGACTTTGTTTGCAAAACACTTTTCCATTTAAAAATGGAAAACCAGACCTGTTTTATACTCAGCTCTAGTCCATGAGGTAAAAGAATAAGTCCTATGGACAGCTTTTTCCCACCTTTGTGGAGAGTGTTGGGATTTCAGTCTGGATTGGAGCCAAAGCAAAGAGAGTGTAGAGCATAGGAGCAACACAACACACAGTTGGTTTTTAATTTACTTTGCACTCCAAAGCTTCACCTTACACTTGTGTGAAGAACCTCTTTCCACAGCAGTATAAATATTTGTTGACACTTCACAGCTTCAAGTGCCTGTAAGAACATTGTGTTTATAAAGTAAGTGCTCTGTAAATACTCAAAGGACTTAAGGTTGGTATGCCTGACTGTGCAGCACCCATACTTAAGCTTTGTTGGCATGCTGTAGACCTACTAACTTAATCAGTGCTCTCAGTAAAGGTCACCAAAGCTCTGCAAGTTTAACACTCATTCTGAGAATAATCTCATTAAAATTAACAATGCAGTTGTAACTCTGCAGATTCCAGTGGACCTGCAGCTGCCTCTCTATTGTCACACTAGCCAGCAGGCTTGCCAAGCTTTTTTGGCATGACATGGATTCTCCTTCACAAAAAGTTCCTTAACATCTCCATTCTGTACATCATGCTGATATATATTCTTCAGTGCCTCTCTGGGTGATATTTCTGTTGCACATGCTGTAGAAAGAGAAGCAACTCACCCCACACAGGGCCCTGGGAACCTGAGCATATCTTGTGATTTCCTTGTGTAAAAAGCATGTGGACACTTCTTCATACGTTCTAAATTAAAAGGGGCAGGAAGGCCCCGTGGAGGAAGAAAGGACAATGGTACCAATGAATCATGTTAAAAGTCTAAAACCACTTAGGTGCAAGGCACATGTAGTAGAGAAAGAGTTGAGAAAGATTTCCACCACAGTCCCCCTGCTCATAGCTTCCACAAGTCCCTGGCATCCCATTCACAGCCTCAGGAAGCTTCTGGGTGGTCAGTCTCTCCAGAGTTGCTAATGACACTTAATTATCAGTTGCATGTGCTCCAATTTATATCTACATGAGTCTGTACAAGAGAAGCCTGTTGCCTTAGAATAGTACTTATAGTAGGCATAGTACTATGACTATGTATGTTATTGGTGTCAAAAACCCCCTTAATCTCTGAATGCATAAAAGATGCTGGTTGTATTTGGTGCTGATGCTTACACAAAATGACTGAACTAATTTTGTCTAAAGTTTTGCATCTTATTATTTTTGTTCACACTTTCCTTTTGGGTTTTGGTTTTTCATCAGCTCTCATGTGAAGGATTCCTTCCAAGAGATTTACAGAAATGTTTTTTCATAGGGGTTGAGTAAGATGCAAAAAATAATTTTAAATCTTGTTTTAGACTCTTGTTCAAAGTTTACTGATGTCAAAGTGTTAGTTAACTTCCTCAGCTTGGGCTACAAGCTCAGACAGAAGACTTTTGAGAGGAACTGGAATTCCTCTGGTTCACAGGCGAGACAGGCTGTGTTTCAGTGAGGAGAGTGGGGCACTGCTTGTGTGTCTTGGCAGAAGTGACTTGAAGAAATTGGCTCGCTAACACCTGAGGTTTTTAACCGAACTCAGGAACTTCATTGCATGAGTGCTTTAGGTACAAGACAAAAATGACTGGTTTTCCAGATCACATAACAGGACATTTTCATTCCACACATCTGTTTTACTTACACCATCCTCTTTCACAATAGTAGAGAATTCTGTCTTTGCTTTTGTTTGTGAGACTATCTGTATACTGAAAGAAGACTGACTGATCCTAAGCTACTTACAGAGGATATTTTTGTCCCATTGACTTTCTGACAAATGAGAGCTGCCTTCTATAAAACTTAAAAGCAGTGCAAGCTGAACGGTTTCTGACCTGTACTTGACCTACTTAGCTTCATCTGCTCTTGACAGACTTTTCAACAGCAAGCTCACAAAACTCTCTACTCTCTTTTTTACATTACTCTTGGATAAAGCCATTAGGGGTTTTTTTTCCTTTGCTATTTCAGTTTCACTGAACTTTGTGTTTCACTATTTCTACTCATTCTTTCCTCCCCATGTTCAGCATGTAAGAAAAGCACAAAGAATATTCATTTGCTATTCATAGCAGAGTGCATTTCCAAACTGTGCAAGTGTGCTGAGAGCCACACATATAGAAGGATTGATCAATTTAGGAAAAAAAAAACCCTAGTCACTTCATAGAAACAGATACTTTAGCTGAATATGTACAGAAATCTGCATATGCTGAGCTAAAAATGCTCCCTGGGGTACTCAGTCGTGTATGGAGGTGGTTGAACTGAGAAGGAAAAAACCCCACAATTTCCTCTCTCATGGTTTTATCTGTATCTCTCAAAACAGAGTGTTTCATAGTCAACAAAATACCATCTTAAATAGTTCCATTTTTAGTATTTTGAGTCCAGTTTTTTGACATACTAAGTATATCCTGTGAGATGCTGAATATGAAAGCAGTAGGACTTAAACACTATACATTTCCTGGGAAGTTTTTTAGTGACTCCAGAAGTATAAGCAAAGTTGAAGTCTTTTTTCTTCATTGTCCTTTTCACCAAAAAAAACCATGTTAGGCTGAGATGATTAAGTTATTACTTTAGTTTACTTTCCATTCATTTTCAGTTTATGCAGTGAATAATAATTCGTTTTTCTCAATATGATGCGCTTTTGCATAGAAAAATATAAATGGGAATTTATCTATTTTCTGCTTTATACAGGTAATTAAAAATTAGGTAAAATAGATGATATGGAGTCACTGGAGAAAATATTGTATGCTAGAGAACACTTCTATTTGCACATAAGACAGCAACAAGATTAGGTGTGCTGTATCAGAACTCTGTAATAACTTCTTCCAATGATTAAAGGCAAAAATCTGCTGTATAGAAATCAGCATGGTTTGTTCCTGTTAAGGTAAGCTCATTAGAAAACACAGGATAGAAGCATATGGACTACATTCAAACCAATAGATTAGGGACTAAATTAACAGTATAGATCTACATTGCCTTGTTCTACACTCATGAACTTCAGTGCTTGAATGTGATACACAAGGAAATCAAGAGGTCTATTTCAAGGAATTTTAGCTATTTGGATGAAGTACATTGTCTTGTAGTTCCTGCTTGTGCTTACATACCTTTCCTACTCTCCATGGAAGAGGTGGTCTCATCACAGGTGCTGAAATGACATCAAAGTAACATTTCTAAAGAATTCCACGGAAAGGCAAGGCAAGGCAAGGCAAGGCAAGGCAAGGCAAGGCAAGGCAAGGCAAGGCAAGGCAAGGAAAGGAAAGGAAAGGAAAGGAAAGGAAAGGAAAGGAAAGGAAAGGAAAGGAAAGGAAAAAGGAAAACTGATGTCTGCCTTACTCTTCTTTGGCGCTGTCTGGGACAAAAAAAATATTTCTTGCAGTCTTTATCCAGTGGAAGACTGCAAATCCATTATATATTCAAATAATCCAATATATTTTGTTTTCCTTAGGATAAATAGTAAATTTGAAAGTATGTTTTTCTAATTCATCTTCAGTAGTTTTCCTGTGGATACAATGTCTCTTTTACACAGGGAATCTAGAGCCATCAGAATATGCTGAAACTCAGCATAAGAAGAGCCATCATGTCTCTTGCATGTCTCATGTCTTCATGCAAGTCTCAGTAAGCATAGTGTGGGATGTTCATTGTGTGTAGAAAGAGAAAATATTATGGCCATGCCCTGTTCACCAGCCAAAGATTTCCAATTTTTTCCTGTGTTCCATAAAGATTGTTGGCAAAAGAGAAATGAGTACAGGGAGACCTGGAATTCTGGAGTCTGAGATGATAACTGAGTTAGATTTGTAAATAGCAAACAGATGATGATGAAATTTTTTTGTTGACTGATGATGAAAGCCAACTGAGAAGTGCAAAGATTAAATAATAATGTGTCTGGAAGTCATACATTGTAATTAATCTACTTGTCCTGTTCATTTACATTCCTTCTACTGAAGGGCCTTTGCCAAAACGTAGTAATCAAGAAAAAAACAGAGTTAATTCCCCATATCCCTACAGATTGATCTCCTGATTAAAAGTTTACATTTTCAACGTGACCTCTACTTGAGTTAGGTTGTTTAAAACACTTTACAGCATTAGATATTTCTGGTTTACATTGCACTGTAGTTTTTAATGTCAATTGTTAAAAAAATCAGGATGTTATTTCCAAGCCAAAGTATGAAAATCATTAAAAACATTCAGACATTTGCCTGACTTTGAGCTTTCCTATATGGTCTTATTATTGATTTTGTGTTTCTGAGTCTGAGAAATTCAGACTTTGGTGCTTATATAAAATGTGCTCTTCTCATTCTATAGAAGACTTCACTTTTGTACCCTGAGCCTCTGAGATACACAACTCCCATAACCTTTCAATTTCCTTTAGGTTCTGCTGCTTCTCTTCACATCTTTCCTTGCTGTGATCCAAGTCTTCTGTTCCTATCTGATCCCTGTTTGATCTAGCACCACATTTCCTTTCAGAACCTTCTATCCTCTCTCACTGACACCACTTACCTTTTCAGTGTGCCCCTGGTCCTTGGGATTTCCCTTGGTTGCATCCTTATGGCCCCTTCAGCAATTTCCTCAGTCTAGGTAGTAATGAATCTTTTTATATTAAGAAATTCAGCCCGCTTTCATAGAGAAAAACCCCCTTTCCTAATGTTGTAAATATGAGCTCATGATTCTAGAAATGATTTTAATGATTTTCAATTTCTCCCTTGCCTCTCAGGATTTATGGATGACACATGGCTTCTGAACAAGTGACGTTCACACCTCCTGCTGAAGCTCCTAATTATTTCAGATGAATTGCCATAGAAGAAGCTGCACACACAGAGAAAAATCCAAGAATCAGGATCTTGTCCCTCTCCAAATAAATTCTGTGAAAAGTCTGTATAATTGGCAAGTCTGCAGTCCTCTTCAGATGTGCAGTTCACTGAAGAAAATAGACTATTATATATCTGGTTGAAAAAAACTCTAGTTCCTTGCTTATACTTGGTTTATTAGCTTGGGTCTCTTATGCAACCATTTCTTCATGTTTCTGCCTTTCTTATTCCTGGACATTGAGCTGCTTGTTCATTCTTCCTTTAATTCATGATGCGTTGGAGTATATACAGCTTTTCTGGTGATAAAGGTGGTCAATTTAGTGCTGGTATAATGAGGAATCCATAGCAGGACTGTGCTTTCTGATAGACCATAAAATCCTTTCTGAAAATGATTGCTTTGAGAGACATAACAAAAAAAGGAGATGTAATTGGAAAGATTATTTTTTCCAGGGGGTTCCTCATAATCATAATATAGATATTGTCATAGTTCCTTCAAGTCTGTTTCCACAGATATATTTGGAAAAGCAGAGGGAGAGAGAGGATGGGTGATGTTAAATGCTAGGATATTTGAAGATGTGTGCTTATAGTTTCAGATGCTAGTCTTGTGTGTAAGATTTCCCTTAAAAATCTGTAGAAGCTTTGCATAAATTATTTAAGAATTAAGATGGATCTTGGGGACTGAAGTGCAGAAGCTGTCCATAGCTCTGTGCATGTGCAACTGTAACAGAAGTTTCAAAGAGAAAAACATGACTGCAGCTGGAAAAGTAAAAGGATATTTTGCATATCTGAGCAAGTTTACCTTCTGCAGAAAAGGGCATCAGGCTATACCTAAAATATGGAATTGAGTAGTCTGAATATGAGAGAGGTTATCAATCTTGGGGTAGAAATCCCTATTTTCTTCTGTGTCCTGACATGTATACCTGTTTGAACATCAGCATGGATTGCCATGGTATATTGGACTGCTTTTGCCATAACTCACTAACATAACATAAATCACAGAAGTAATTTCTGTGTATGGTTGTGCCTACCTGTGCTGTCCAGCAGAAAGATTCCACTGGACTAAATTGACTCTTTATGTGTAATGTTCTGAAGAATTCTGAAGAATCAGTCAAGCTTAACCTTAGGACTCCAGGAAAATACAGAAATACTCACACAAAATTGTAAGCAATAAAAAAATGAGAAACATTAATAAAAATATAATAAGTAATAGTATTATGAGAAACAGAATGGATTGCCAAAAACAGCTTGAGCCAAAGCTAGTTCCAAGTCTAATTTTCTTACTTTCTGAATAAGTAGTGTGATGGATAAGCAGGAAACAATAATAGTGACAAATTTTGCCTCAAGGAAAGTTTTTTTTTTTAAATGCATGCTCCATGTGCCATATCCATAAAGAATGGGTAGAGTATTTTGGCTTTCCTAGGTCAGCTAGGTCAAGATCAGTAGATGCAGAATTGCTTGAAACCTGCACTCAAACAGTAGTTATTTCTGATTTTCTGTTATGCATGTAAGTAGAATCCTGGAAGGATGACTTCAGCCAATATCACACAACATTTTCAGCTTTGACTTGGCTGATTAGAGGTTGCAGAACATGTTTACAAAATATGCAAATAACAAAAGTCTGTGAAAGGGCTACTTGTAGACTAGAAGAAAGGATCAGCATTTAAAATACCTTTGAGAAGGTGAGAAGTCAGAAATCTATTAATTGAGTTAATTAAATTCAATAGAGAAAAATTAAAAGGAAAGAAAAAAACCCTTTTCAATGTACAAGACAATTAGCTGAAGTAATAATAAACAAGTTAAAAAATAATGAGCAAAAAAAATAACAGTCTAAGAGAAATATTCTAATGATGTCTTGATTCTGATTTTTAGTCAAAAACATTGTAGCTAGAATTAAAAAAAATGCTTTATTTGTGTTTATAAGGCTTTATCTGGACCAACACTTCCCCATTGGAATGCCTCCTTTCAAAATAGTGCAGATCAATTAGCCCAAAATGGCAACAGCAAAAGAGCTTTATAAAGTAAAACTCACAGGAGACATTATTTTAATTAGTAAAGATTGATCAGGGAGATAGGAAAATATTAGCTATACCTATGAAAGCCCTGCTGGGGATGGCCTAGATGTAAAATTGAACCCACCTTAGAGTAAAGGCTTGAGAAGATTTTAAGACCTCTCTATTTCTGTGTAACACGGTTTTGGAGATGGACTCAGTTCACTTTGCAGTGGCATTTGTCATGTTTTCCTTTTTCATGCTTTCTGAGCTGGTGATTCAGGAAGCTGGGGCAGGTCCAGGCATGCATTAGAGCTAATGGATGTTTACACAAGGAACAGTGTCTTTGCACTTGAGGCATTCAAAAACAGATGAAATCAGAAAAAGGGCCTCCCTCAGTAGTGCTAAGGGGATTTGGATGCTTGTCTGTGTACTGTGAAAGCAGCCAGATCTTCCCCAACATGTGAAAGCCACAAGCCAGGACTGTTGTTTATCCATATACCAGTCAATTAAGTGCTGAAGGTGTTAACCTTGCCCTCATTGCTGCAAGTTTTGGCACATTTTTGATGAGAACATAATTCTCTAGGAAGAGCCTCATGCAGAGAATCCAGCAGTTGGTCAAGTTGTTGCCAGACTCATCTTTATTTCTGTGGAGTTACAGGGGGATGGACTGAGATGTCCACCTAAAATTTCTGCAGACACTGGCAATGTGGCTGCTGTGTAGATGTGGTGACGCTGTGCTATGGGCTACCAGGCAGGTGGAGAAGTGATGGGCCATATAAAGTATGTCAGGTCAAAAGTGCCCATAAGGTGAGTTAATAGGAATTGCAGAAATCACACAATTCCAGTGTGGCCCTGGCTCTCTCTTTCTCTGTGCTCATACATATGGACTTCTTGTACAATAAACCTGATTTTTTTTGAGGATGAAGGAAGGTATTTGTTGTGTCCTGGATCTGACATTTGGCTCAGAGTCCTCAGGGCAGTTTTGGGAGAAACTTTTCTGAGTTATGGGTTATGTGATGAAGACCATGTAACTCCCTAATACCTCATTTGTGATGGTGGAGAACACAGGGTAAATGGCACAAAAGAAACACAGAACTGTGACCTCATTCTTAAACTGATCTCTGTGTCTGTTGTCACAGAGTATCTTGATGGATGGACAAAAGCAGCCTTGTCCAGTTTGGTTCTGCTAAAGGAAATGCACAATATGGCATTTGTATGGTTGCAGGAAAACTAGGCTTTGATTTCTTATTTTAGTTAGCTTGATTCCTTTTTTTTTTAATTAAAAAAAAGAGCATCAACTAGGTAAAGATAAGCATGTGAAATTTTACTTTAGTGATGCCACCTTTTCCATTGAATTTAGCCATTTCACTAGTGATGAAAATACTCACCAGTACTTGCTCTATCAGTATTGAGATCAAGGCATTAATTGAAATACTTATTGCCAGACAATGTGTATACATTTTCAAATAAGACTTTATGCCTTCCCTCTACCTTACTCAGAGGAATGTAATAAAATGTATGGAGAAAAAATTGCTGTGGCTATTTGCCGCTCAACTAATTTTTTTCAATATTGAAAATTGCAACGTCAGTTCATTAACTTATAGCTTGTTCTAATGTCAGCTACCAGTGTGATCTTGTGTAATTCATGTATCACTGAAAAGTAAAAATAGGGTATATCAGGTTGTCTGCTATATCTTAGAGGATTTTCATCCCTTCAACTTTATTAATTTCTTTTGTTTCGTGCAGAAGTCCAGGTGTCCTTGTCCTGAGCAGCCAGAAATAGCTGTTCATTACAGACATATCTGGCTCACACTCACCCTGCTGTCTACATGTCTCTGGCACAAATCCCTTCTCTCCCACACACAGTCCCATCATGCTCAACAGTGAATCCAAAGCCTCTAGTACAAAAAAATCCCAGAGCTTTAAAAGCTTTAAAAACTACCATGCACTCTTGAAAGAGATCAAGATTCACTAAGGGTTTTGTCAGTGCACCAGGCTGTTCTTACTGGAAAGGAATTTGTTTGATGAAGTTATCTGTGAAGTTCATTTCTTAGGAAATCTCTCAGAGCTGCACCCATTCCCAGGGAACTGCAAACTCTCTTTCCCCTACTTAATCCTCAGTAGCTTCTGCCAATCTTTTTTAGGAAAAAAGTCTTTTAAATTTACTCACATAGCCTAACTTGGTCTCTTTTACAAAGATTTTGTGTTCAGGTACTGAACAAAATGCCTCTGCTATTAGTGATTGCTTTTATCAACAAAGTGCTATCAGAGATGTATCTTTAAGTCTTATTTTCGCTCCACATACCTGATGAAGCTTTTAAACGTATGCAGTAATTATTTAGTGAAGTATTAGATTGCTATGGCACATAGAAATTTACTGTGATAAAAAGCAACAAAGATTTGTAGACAAAGTCATGTGTAACTTGGGGGAGACAAGAGGCCACAGTACACAGAGGCCTGACTTACAAATCATTTTTGTATGTCCTAGGCTAATTTTGGTTTTCAGCATCTATCAGGCTTACCTTTTGCTTACAATTTTTGAAGTTTTACCATTTATTTGCAAATTTTTCAAGTTTTACATTTTATTTATAATTTCCAGATGGGTCCCTACAGTCACTCCAAGTCTTCAAAATCATGCTTCTTATGTAGCCCACATCCCAACCCCTTCAAAATGGTAAGTGTGGTTTTGCATAAAACAGATGCTTCCCTTTAAAAAAGTTTGTTACTAGAGAATAGACTTCAGGATCAAGGGAATTAGGTAAGCTGTGCAATTACGAGAAAATACATGCTCCAGTGCAACTGGAAAGCACCATCTGGGACATTTCAGACTGTAACAGTTCTGCAAAAATCTACTTGTTGAAAGAAATAGACACTGCAAGGGCATTTAATCATCTCACTTTCTTATATAAAAGGAAATCCCTGAACTCCTTTAGAATATCAGCTTTGAGTATAATTAGCCTGGTGATGATAATGTGCTTCACAGGGAGTGGTGGATTTTTCAAAGATTTCAAGTTATCTGAGAAACACATTTATCAGCAGATGTTATTTCTTGCCACCATCACCCAGTGACTTCAGTAAATGGAACTGCAGTGACAATTTCACCTTAGCTACCCTGAGAGTTATTAAAGGAAAGGCACAGAGCTTTAAGTGTTCTTAAGATGCATCAGAAAATTAAGTTGGAATCATGCTTTTTATTTTGGACTATAATGCCTACCGGTAGAGTCCTCCTGGCCACAGGCTACATGACATTCTCTGCCATGACCTAGAGCAAATTTTAAGAGGGTTATTTTCAGTAGCTGGGGAACACAGCTAAAATACCTTTGTATCTTCACAGTGAAAATGGCATCCTATCGCTCATATTGGTCAGGTGTCAGCCCAGTTCCCTACTGTACTGTTTCAAAGGAAAATTAATTGTTCTGCATTTTTTTTAGTTGGAAAACCAGTCAACCAATCTGCATCACAGACGCTGTACTTTGCTCAGCAAGATGTAGCTGTGTTTGACTTGGCTTTTCTTCTAGTGCAAAGAGGAGGACCAATAAAACCTCAAATGCTATGGCAGGGATTTAGCATATTCATTTCAGCCTTTACATTTCTTTGTCACTTGGGTAGAAGATGGTAGGTCTTGAAATTCTTACTTACCAGTGATATCTACTTCCCTGTATTGCAACTAGAAGAGACTGTTTCTCATAGGCCAATTGTTCTCACTAGAGCCTTAAGTATTAAGTTGTGCTGTTTACTTTAACAGCCATGTAGTGCACAGCAGAGGCTGAGTATGTGCAGATGTTTGAAATGTGGCTGTAGCACTAGGGCTCTACTGAAACACTGAAGCTGATATGCCGTATGTCCTTACACTGAACTGAAGGCAGACATGATCTAATGCTGATTCAAAATTGATGTGGCTATTTTGCTCTCCTAGTATGTCCCACATGCAGCTGATTATGGCACTGTGATAACACAGCCCTGTGGATAGCTTATTTTGCCCACTGCATCCTGCAGACACCTACATAAGTTATGGTTTCAAAACTTCTGAGGCAGATGCATCAGCCAACCTAATTTTTTTACTCTCAGATTACCAATATCCTTCCAGAAAAGAGTTTCTTCTGGTGACAGAAATTGTTCATTGAGTAAGTTATGGTCCTTCCACTCATGTGCCTATGCTGCTCAGGTAAAACACTTGACCTTGTCTGAAGTTCTCTTTGTTCCAAACCTGAACTGGGTGGTACAAGATAACTAGTAACAAAACTAAACCTAACTGGTAGGTGTCAGGGGAAAAAACATCTACCACAGACAAGAGTCTTGCTAACAAGAACATAATTTCTCCTTCAAATTTCTAGACTCCTCTCTGACAACATGAGAATGTGTTTGAAGTGTGCAGAGGATATCTATAAAGATATCCCTGCATTCTCTGACATCTGCATTTTAATACCTACTTTGATACAAAATTTGCTCTAAATTGACTGCAGTCATTCATGATGCAGTTACCAACATAATTATATCACATTATGAGTAGCTTGGATACCAGCAAGGCAATCCCAATGTACTCATTGCCTAAATCTCACTCGCCCCAAATAAATCAAAGTCTAAAACTTCTATTGCAGTATTGTGTAGTAAGGACAGTAGCTGGCATGATTACTAATATCTTTGAGTGGTTGAACATAAAAGGGAATTTACACAAACAGTTCAGGCAGCCTGGGTCCCCCTTTTCAGGTGTGAAACATGATTCTGAATCATATGAGCAGGTATAGCAAAGGCAGCTTGTTACACAATGCCTGGCTTTGTTACAAGAGCAAGCTTGTCTTACTGGAACCTGAAATTGTGCAGTCTGTATGACTTTAGTTGAACCAACAGATGTTAGTCAACTGACTTTGCTTTGTTCACATGGAGTGTTACATGCTGCTTCTGTGGTAAAGGACTAAGAAGAGAAAGCAAAGCGCAGGTGTCTTGAGCTCTAAGCCTTGGTACCAGATGATGAGCTACACCGGAGCTGCTTTTAGCCGTGCCCCTTACAAAAGTTTCAGTAATTAATGTATCTTCCTTCTGCTTATCATACAAGCCATGCTGTTGTGTGCTTAGTCTCACAGCACCATTCCACCAAAGCTCAAGTCCTAGCCTAAAATATACTATTGTATTTCTAACCAGTGGCTGTTTTACTGTATAAAACTGCATTTTTCCTTGGAAAACACTAGATTTTGAGGATTTTAAGTAATGCTACCTGGCCTCTGATATTCATTACGAGTCTCTTCCTACAGTACGAATTTTGAAAAAGAGCTAGAATGTCAGCTACTCAACATCACTGAAATGGAAAGAAATTCTGACTAATATTTTTGCTTGTTTATGAAAAAAAGGGAATATCTGTGTCAGAGTAGAAGATTACAAGGTAGTCTCTCTTTTTGTCAATAAGGATAATTTTCTCTGGCAAAATATTTTTTTTTCTGCTACTTCTTTCTATTTTTTGAATTATGCATACAATTTTTTATTGCTATGTAAGAAGGGAGAAGAGTGAAGTTTTACATGTTCTTAAGTTTGTGACACAGCACAGCACACACGAAAACAATTTCAGTTCAGCGTTCACTCATTAATTATCACAAGACTAGGCTAGTCCATTGCTTGCTCACAAAAAAGATGAAAAATAGGGAGAATCATGGCTAAAAAGGAAACATAGATTAAAAATACAGTTACCACATAACTGAGAAGCGATCACTCATCGACAGTACACATGAGAGAAGGGTGAATGGTTGAGGGCATTGGTTGAGATAATCAGTTAGGGTATGGTTTCCTTAGCTTTTTCCCTTTTCAGCTGTAGTGATGGTGTCTGAAAAATTTTACATCAGCAGTTCTGTTACCCCAGCATCCAAATTGCTTCTTCTTATTGCCATCTGGAATTGTTTCTCTGCTGGAAACACTGCGTGGATTTTTTCTTGGGGTATTCCACACTCCCTTGCACAAGGAGAGTAGGTGGGAAACAAATAGCCACAAAACAGGTCATAGTGGGAGAAAATGTGTTTGCTGCGAACTCACAGGGCCATGCTATCACATGCTATCAAGTCAACCTAAAAAGCTGTGTGAAGAAGTGAAAAGTATTGGAAGAGTCTAATAGTCATACAACTTGAATTAGCATTAGGCCATGTTTGCCTTCAGGGTATCCAGGACTTATTCTGTATCAGCTGTAGTTTTTGATCCACATAAAAAAGGTGGGATATGTTTATCTTCAGCAGGAATATCCAGAGGGTAGTTTAGTGCTAATAGTGTCTAATGGTTCATATCTAACTTAAGAGCTCAGAGTTTACAGGAGCAAACTACAAGGATTCAAGTGAGTGAGTAGTGGAAGGTGTCTTGCCAGAAGGACGAATCTCAAATAGAAGTTTTGTGCAGGTGGCTACGAGAGGCTCCAGAGATGGTGCCCCCAGTCTGTGCTGATCATCACACCACGCACTGGTCTTGGTTAGGATAGAGAAATTTTTTTTCATTGTACTTTGTACGGTTCTATGTTGTGTGCTGGAAACAGTGTTGATTATGCAGAAATGTTTTAGCTATTGCTGAGCAAATCTTATACAAAATTAAAACCTTTCCTGGTCCTCACACAGCCCTGCCAGTAAGTTTGCTGGGGGTGGGCAAGAGTCAGGAGGGGACACAGCTGGGGCAGCTGACCCCACTGACCACAGGCATATCCCACACCATATGAGGTTTTGCTCAGCAATAACAGATGGGAAAAGATGAGGAAGAGGGAAGAACTCAGTTATGGTCTTCCCAAGTAAACATAACAAGTGATGGAGTCTTGCTTTCTTAGAAATGACTAAACGTCTGTTTGCTGATGGGAAATAGCAAATTCCTTTTTTTGCTTTGTTTGCACACACAGCTTTTGCTTCGCCAATCAAACTGTCTTTGTCTGAACCCACGAATTTTTGCACTTTAATCCTTTCAATTCTCTCCCCCAACCCAAGAGACAGCTGGGGTTGAACTGCCCTCCAGGGTTAACCAACATAACCCCATGGGTTTCAGCACATGATAATCAAACACATATCAGACCAGTTTGGTGAATTCAGGCACACTGACTCTTGAAGTTTCCTGATCAATGATCAAAACAGCTGATCAAATTTATCATTGAATTTTGTACCTCATCTTTGCTTAGGATCAGATGTGACTAACACTCCGTCGCTGCTGCCATCAACATAACTAGAAAATTCCACAAGAGCACTCCATTTCTAGCATCCTAGGTAAGGTATATTCCCAGCAGAAATAGTCCCTTCTCAGAACATCACCTTTACAGGGATGACTGGATTGTGCAAAGTCTTACACACTGGTAGAAAACCCACCACAAGGAAAAGGATCTCCCAAGCAGCCTGTGTAGACAGAATGGCAATCCTTATTTGTGTCCAGGATTACTTTACCTTTGCCTAAATGGGAGAATTTAACTGGTAAATCTAAATTAGTATCCTGTTTGCCTAACTCTTGCACTGGGGAAACATTTCCAGTGTCTACTCTCCATTCACGCTGTGGGCAACCAATCTTCCATTTAGATGCTTAATGTTAGGTAGCTTAAACCTTCCTCTAATATCTGATAGGTTTTTTAATTCCTTTTTTTTTGTTTTGAAGAATAGAGCAAAAATATTTTTCTCAAGCACTGAAACCACTCGAGTTCCATCAATGATGGTGATTCTGAAACAGAGTTGATTTTAAAAAAAGGGGAGTCTTACATATCTGGGTCAAAGTAGGAGTTTCTGAGCTTTGTATAGTCAGCTCACCTGCCATGTCATGTTTGCTTTTCTGGGTGCAAAATCCTGTTTGGAGCTCTGAAGCACTGCTGGTTAACAAGCACACCCATCACCAGTCTCTGATACTGGCGTTCTGCCACTGACATTCCACACCACCAGCAGAATAAAAAGATGGGATGCTGCTGAGGGGCATTCTTTTGATCCAGGCTGAAGACGAAAAAGTTTTAGATGCGCAGGCACAGTTTGTGACTATAGAAGCGCAGTTATTTTTGCTATCCTTACTAAATTATCCAACAGCCACAGGAGCACTTGAATCGAGTTCTTTTGTTTGCATATTTACAGTATAATGTATTTGACTTGTCAAACTAACTTAAAGGAAAATTAACAGGGATTCCAGCTCTTGCTGTGGCTCTGCCTCTACAGTATGAACAAGTTGGTGCAAACCATTGCAAACAACCACTAGTCAATTCTGATTATAGAGAGCAGACATTTAAGCTGCAGAACTCCTGCATCTTGTGGTACTGTCTAGAAAGCAGAGACCTTGATTTGTGGGACAATCCCAACAAAAACTGAAGATTGTGAAATCTACCACTGTGCATATTATTTTAGAGTTAGTTCAGGAGAAAAATGAAAAACTGAAAAGATTAAAGTATGCCAACCCATAAATCTGGCTGTTCTTCTCTGTCATATTTATCAAAAGAAAAAAGTCCAAGAAAAGAGAGGAAGCAGTTTTCTTGGCAATTCTATCTTGGCTTCTGCCATGTTTTATTTTGAATTTTATATTGAGTTCTGTGCTAGGAGACTGTATCTATTATTTGAATTTTAATGAATATATTTTTCCTTCCTGAGCATAAATTTTATCATTCTCATTTCCCTATATAATTTATATGTACTCATTTTATCAATTTTAGAATAAAAGTTAATTAAATGTGATGTATAGACAGAGATTGATTTGATCCCCTGTAGCACAATGCTGTCACGAGGGAGATGCAGTGATCACCACGGAGTTGAAGCGGGAAAAGAGGAAGTTTAATTTTTTTTACAGCTTATGTAGATTTCTAGAAGAGAGGACCACATTGGAAGACTGAGGTTCAACCTCTTCAATTCCACTGGTCTTAGAAAGTGTCCATCAATTTCCTTTCACAGAAAGGAATCTAAACTATACAGATAACTACAGGAAAACATTGCTTTGTTTACATTAAAGCATGTGAAAGTTCTGACTCCAAAAACTAAAAAAGCTAGAAAGCAAAGTGACAATTCCCTTCTTTGTGATATGCAAAGGAGGCCTGAAGATTTTGTTAGAAATATTTTTTCCTCCGGTATTTTTCATGTGAGTAATTTAGACCCAGTGCTACTTTTCCTGAAAGTCTGCAAGAAACCTGGAAGTCATTCTGACATCTTTAAACAGACCTGAAAAATGGAATTAACTGAAATCATAGGGTATTTTTTTAAGATGACACAAATGAAACTCTCAATGTTTTAATAATAATAATTTAGATCAGAGAAAAAAAACCTTGAAAGAAAAAATATTTTAAAAGTCCTTTTTCCTTCAGTTCAATACTAAAAAGAATTGTCAGGATAGCAATAATGAATTTCAGTTAATAAGAAATGAATTTTGATTCACAGTGCTTAAATGTTATTTTTTCTACTCTGTCTTCCTATTCACTCTTGTAACCATTCTAGTTAACACTAAAGTCCATGGAAAATTAATTTTCAGTCCATGCCAAAGTTAGTGAAGTATATCAAGTATAACAATCTCCAGAGCAGTAGAGGTTTTTGTCCGAATTTCTCATTAGTGTTAAGATGCCTATCAACTCGTTTTGGCAAGTGAAGGCATGACCGAGGTAGTGCATGCAGGTCACTGTTGCTTGAATTGCCTTCAGCCCAGCTGCACTTTTTTACTAGATCTTTTTCCTGTTTGTTTTTTTCCTCTTCTGTGTGTGTGCTGATGCCTGGAGATTTAGCGTGAAAGATCCCACAGACGTCTGACCCTGCTTTCCCACAAAGACCATGCTCGTTCGTATATGCTACAATAACAATTTCTCTTTCACAACAAACCCTTCTGAAGGACTAATGAGCACAAAGAGAAAAAGGAAAGCCAAGATGCCATACAATAATCATGAGAATGAATCACCAGGGGAATTAGACACAGATGTATTTCTCAGGATAAACCTGCATATTGGAAATTTGCGAAGGCAAATGCAGTATTCACACACACAGAGTACAGAAGGTGAGATCCAGTGCAGCCAGACTTTAAGAGAGTTGGAGTGATGTAATCCATAGCTGTTCCTGTAGCAATCTTGAATATGCAACTAATCTTTGTGGCCAGTTGCACTCTGAATCAACAGCTGCTGATGGATTAATGGAATATTTTTTCAATGGTTATTTCAAGCCATTTATCTTCTTTCTGTGCAGACTGAAAACTTAAACATTCAGATAGCACACATACTAAACTGCATCATTCACAGACATACTGTCTCCTCTTCCTATGGTGAAAGAAGCACCCTACACCTTACATATTAGGCAAAAACACTAGGAAAATCTAGCTAACCTTGCTGGCAATTTTAATAGCCTCCCTCCAAACAGTAGCCTAAGTGCATGCAGGGTAAAAGCAAATTTACCATTGAAGCTGTGTAGTTTCTCAGTAATTTCCTCACTCACATACCATTAAACCTACTATTTTGAAACCTGATGCATCATAGATCTAGAAGTACAGATTTATTTCTCTGTATTGAGACTTGCTCTTATTTTAGAACTATCCTGGCAGCAACCTGCTTCATGCAGCTTCCTCAGACAATATTAGGAAGTAGCTCAATTTTCTGCCACAAAGATGGAAAATCTCATTCCTGAGAAGATTAATTGTTTCCTTTTTGAGCAAAGGGACAAGAGAAGCTTCTGGGGAGCCTTCTTCCTTTACATCTGTCTAGAGAAGAAATATCAGTTTGAGATGCACAGTGGTGGGTATGTGGGCTGGGAAAGACAATGGAGGAAGGGTTTTCTCTAACTACATCTAACGTGGTTATGCCAAAGCTGTGCCAAAATTAGATTGAGAACGAAAAAAAGCATCTGGAAAATTGCAGCAACTTAAAGCACAGTGTTTCAGTGAAGTCCAGGAGTGTAGTGATATTTATCAATAACTACAACATAGAGTTCCAACAAAAAGAGAAGGAACAAATTGCTCTCTGCCCTTGGCATGATAATTTGCCTTTTACCTTCTACATTTTCATATATTAGTTTGAAAAGCAGAGGTCCAAAACAATCAACAACAGATGTTCCATACAATCAGTGTGGTACATGAATTCAGTTAGCATGCAAATTATCATCCCTGGGCTATTCATGAGGACTGCTGGGAAAACAGGCAGCCTGCTTTGCAAAAATAGATAGAGGGGGTATGATTAAAATGTCTGGATTCAATCACATGTTTAATCACCATCCACTATTTTAGCTCAGCTACAATGACTGGTAGCTATTATGACAAAAATTTGAAAATGTGCATGATGCACAGTGGCACCCAGGAGCCTGATAGGTGGTCTGTGCTTGATCAAAGTGATCAAAGCTTTGTTCTGTGTTTCCCTCTGGTCCATTTACCCACAACAACTTTAAATGCACAAAATATGATTTATAGGAGGGTGTTATATACTTTAATTTTTTAAGCTAGGGTCTTATGAAATGTGTCTCAGCTTTTCAGTGAAAGTAATAAATTTCTCCCTCCTTAAAAGTGAAAATGTATGAATGTGTTATCTATTCAGAACTGGGTAACACAGGAGAATAGACACTTCTAACCTGCCTACAGAGAAATCAAAGGTGAATTCCAAGAAAAATTTTGATGTGCCCCATAAAAAGCTTATTCAAGCAATTCTGAAACTTAAGGGTCAGATCAGTCATCCTTGTGCCATTTTGGCACTTCCTTTTAGCTGTCGATGGATGCCAGAAGAGTAGGAAAAAGTAATAGGAAAAATTGGAACCTTGATTTAATTTTTTAAAATCAAAGAAGTAGGTTTGTTAGAAATTTGGCAACTATATATATTATTTATTCAGTGAATGAAATGCAAAAAAAAAAATTTTAAAAAACCACCTCTGAGGGATAGACTGTGGAAATTTTACTTACTCTGGTAAGTGCTTGCTATGTGAAGAATTCTGCTGTTTTCTGATTTATTTTTTTTTTTAGTTGGATAATATAGCTCATAATTAACCCAAAGTAGCTTGAAAAGGAAAACTGTCAAGTGGACTGAAGACTGTTTATATTACACTGTATATTAGGATCATGCTAAATGGAAAACATCAAATAAGGGGAAATTCTCTAACAGGGTGATCTGAGGATCAGATGTAGTACAGTACTGTATTGACAAAGAAATTAAAGCAAGGGTCATTTTATAGGACATTTCAGGACACTACCAAACTTAGAAAACTTACAAATATGGGTAAGATAACCAGAATTCCTCTAAGTCTAGTGAAATTAGCAACTGAAACTAAAAGGATCTGACTTGGGAATATGAATATTATGAAAGGAAAGGCGAAAGTAAACTGAAATACATAGTAGCAGAAAACTGGGTAGCAGAAATGCCAAGAAACAGAACTGAAATGAGAGCCAGTGGCTCTGCAAGTGCTGCAGCCAGCCAGGTGAACTTGGAGTTCATGACACTGGTATGGTTATTGTACAGGGTTTGAAATTTGCACAAGTGGGGAGATTAGCAAGGATTCATAGTTTTGAGAAACAAATGGCATCTGAGATGACTGCGCTTCATTGGGGCTCTACGCTGGCCTTAATCAATTACCTCTGACCTTTGCTGGAAACCCTTTTCATAAGCAACGAGCCAGGAGAGGTACAGTGACTTTAACTGTCCGGGGGTGAAGTGGGTGGATGGTTTTGAAGAATTATGCCTTTCAGCCCATAACAAACAGAACATCCAATGATTCCTGTGTCCTTTCAATGTGGCTTGAGCAATGAAAACACAGCTTCTCCCTGGGGTACCAAAACAATACCCATGTGGCTTCCATTACAGAACGTAAGTGACAGAAAACTTCAAATACAGAATAAAGAAGAAAGATGGCAAGTAAATAAATAAAGAAGCATGATACTGCCTGCTAGATGTGCTAGTACATAGCTGGTGGGCTATGAAGGCAGCATTCACTCTGCTCTTTTAATAGCTCTGTTGGCAATAGGAGGCTCATGTCATTACATAGAAATGAAAGCCTGTAGCTGAGCCATTAAGAAGGAGGACAGTGCTATAACAAGAAAGGTACCATATGCCAGTGGATCAGATGAAATTTGTGTATTTTAACATTGAAACATTCTGTCCTGATTAAAGCTTAATTGGTCAAAATAATGACTCTGCAGACTTCTTGGCTACAATGAACACAAATATTTAAAATGCACAGTTCTTGATTAAAATGGTGACTGTGCACCATGACTAGCTGCATTATTATTTAAACAAAAAGGAAAGGAATGAAAATGTAGAATGTTCCCAAGTTACCCAAACAGAACTGCAGTGGTAATGGTTCTGAAGTTGGTCACTGTAAGATATAATATTTTTTTCTTTATTAAAATAAAGAGAAAATAAACACTTATGCATTTTGGTTTTTAAACTGGGCTTCAAAACCATCAGATCTTGTCACTTTTGAAAAATGCCTCCAAACCTATTTTTCATACTTTTTATTTTTCAAGCAATTTCAATAATTGCCTTTATTTTCCAGTCCTGGAGAATAAAACTGAAGAAGGAATTCTCAGTTAACTGCTAGCAAAATGGCCCAGAGAAGTTTCAATAAATGTTTTTTTCTTTCTTCAGACATTGTTCATTTACCCACATGAGCAACCCTTCACAAGTCCTGCCTTTGGTTCAGGGTGTTTTGAACAACACATTTGAAGATGGAGGCAAGAGGGTAGCAGAGAAATCAACAGCTGTTACTCACAAAAGCTGATCCATTTTTCAAGTCTTTCCATCTGTTTTCATCAAGGAGTGTGTAAGCAGCCTTTCCCACATGAGCCTAATGGCAGAACTCAGCAGCTCCTCTCGCAATCCAGAAATTATGCAATCTACATTTTAATTTGAGGGCTATGCATAAGAATGAGTCGTGGTATTAATTTCAGATGATGTGTGAAATTTCCCAACCTCCTTTTTCCAGAGGAATTGCTCATTTTGCAGGAGCAGGTTTCAGGTTCTGGCAGTAGACCTCCATGGCTCTTGACCCGAACTGTAGTCATCCATGGAGTAGCTCTCTTTGCACTAGAACTAAGAAGTGAGTCTGCCTAGTTGCATGTTTAATAAGTGAAAAACAAAAAAATTGTTGCCTAAGATATTTCATGAAAAAGACCTAATAGTGGGGAAACATTGCAGCCTGCTGAGTGAGCATTCAGCATACCGAGCCAAAGGCAGGAGGTCTTCCTCACTGTTTTAATTCTTTGATCTGAATTAAACACAAAACCCAAAACACATAGAATGGTAATTGAGCTACAGGAGCAGAAAATAATTCCTTTCTTTTCTGAGTAGGGAAATCATGCTGCCAGTTTCATGAAGTACATTGAACAGACACATATTATTGTAAGTAGTGTTTTTATTCTGGTTAGAGGAAAAGAAGGAAGTAGATGCTCATTTACACATAATGTTGGAAAGTAGGAAAAAAACACTTCATGGCTCAGGAATCTTAAAATGCATTAAAAAAGAATTTAAAATAAAGGAAGGCGTTAACACATATTTCATTGTTATGTTAAAGTGGCAACAAGCCATGAAAATGAGTAAGCAGTAAGTTTCTAATGGGAACCAATGGCTTGTAAAGCCTTTTGGGTAACTATTTCATCTACAAAAGTGCACCCCCCCAAACACAAACCTTTGCAGACAGGAACTTTCTGTAAAAGTCATATTTGAAAACTACTGAACAAAAATGCTTTGCCATCAGAGACTACCATCTGTTTACTATATTAAATTTACAGATCTTTGTGTTTTTATTAGAAGGCTTTTTCCTTTAACAAGGCAGACAGAGGAGCTTACACGTACAGCAAACCTTTTTACTGCAAAAATGTGTACAAGTTGTAGTGCAGAAATGGCATGACATTTGGGGAAGATTACATATTCTGTCTTTGGGTACTGCTCAAGAAATACAAGTTATATTTGCTTCATTCCTGTAGCAGTGGATGCAAAAATCACTTGTCAGAGAGCACAAGGGATTTTTCTGTTAGCTCAGGTACTTTTACTCTGCTAGCAGATCCTACCAATCTGAGAAATTCAAAAGAAACTAGGTAGCTGAAGATTGTTTTTAGCATTACATACATATGTCTGTGTGAAACCTCCTAGAGGTGTTGATACCCATGCAATGGGAAATGGTTCCTTATGGAGCTGACCAACTGATGTACCACAGCTGGACTGGAAGTGAAATTGGGACCATCTTGTTCACTCAGTCATGGACTTCAACACTTCACTAAACAAATGGCATTTTAATTGAGGTCTGATATCAGAGATTTGTGAACTGTAACCAGATCCAATTACTAATAAATATAGGTCTTGAACATACTCCTTAAAGAGATATTATGCAAGTAGTACATTTAAATTATTAAAGCTTTAAATTATCTATAGCGACTGTTTCCCCAGTAACAATACATACCATTATAATGTGATCAGCTTTTCAAAAGATTTTTAAAATGCACTGTAAAATGCAAATGTTTCCTACTATTGAAAGATTTTATATGAGTGTTTGCTTGCTGTGATATAGGTATGAAATCTCTACCAAGAAGAATATATCAAAGAAAAGAAAAGAAAAGAAAAGAAAAGAAAAGAAAAGAAAAGAAAAG
>VZUI01004883.1:0-26383 GCA_013401135.1 Cettia cetti
TAATAATAATAATAATAATAATAATAATAATAATAATAATAATAATAATAATAATAATAATAATAATAATAATAATAATAATAATAAAAAAGCTCGGAGAGCCTCTCTGTATGCCTGCACCAGGACTCCACGAACCAGCAAAGTTCATTACACACAAAACAGGATTTCTTCCACCAGTTTCTGCTGCCTCCAGTGGTAGAGCTGAGAGGAAGCCTGAGACCTCTGGGCACCTGGAAACGGGACTGTTGAGCTCAGAGCTTGCACTCACGTCGTGCGTTTCTGTTCACATCTTCTGTGGAGACATCCAGAACACATATGAAGATAAGAAAGGAAGAGAATAAGCCAGGCAAGGAAATTATTTGGTTTATGGTGGTGATTTAAGGCCAGAAGGGAGGAAGGAGAATATCTGAAAGAAAGGAGAAACAGGTGGAGAAGGAAGAGGAATTATTTTGCCAGGCAGTGGGAGGATGACAGGGGCCGGTTCTAGCAGATCCCACTGGAATCCAAAGGCAGTTACTTGGGGCAGGTCTTTTGCAATGTAGCAAAGCAAAATAAAGCAGCAAAGTTGATTCTTTTGATGTTTGGTACTAGGCTAGTGGGTGAGCTAGGAAAGCAGAAACAGGCAAATAAGAGCTGGGAAGAAGAATGAAGGGAATAAGAAAAAAATTACATAAGCAAGAGCTCCTAGAGGGACTGATCAAATTGTGTGCGTGGAATGGTTAAATGTTTTAATCTAAAAGGGGTGACAACCAAAAGCTGTGAAGATTTGAGGAGGAGGTAGCTGTGCTGCCTTTGCTGTGCAGAGAGCAGGGACAGGCGTGGCAGGAGCAGGGGCCGTGCTGCCTCCCCGCCTCGCAGCTGGTCACTGCCGCCGCTGTGATTTAAGGCAGAACTTGGCCTTTCTTACATATTTCACTTACTCCCTTGATTTTAATTGACGTGGTTATGGGCATTTCAAGCATTTCACGAGCCTGTGGTGCCTGGTTTCCCAGGTCAGAGGGAGGTGAGTGCTGCTCCTCTGCCAGAGAGGAAGGGAGTGCTGTGCAGAAGCTTCGGGATGGAGAGAGGGCTGTGAGTCGGTGTTGAGCACAGGTGCACCTTGTAATATTTCTGCAGTGGCTTTGCCTGCCTTCATTCACTCTCCTTTTCCTTCCATCATCCCTCTTTGTTTTCTCTGCTTAAGGGTATATTTGTTTGTACTCATGGCTTTTGCAGGAGCACATTTAGCTCTGACACCATCCAGGAGGCCACTGGGAGCTTCCATGTGTGCCTGTGACAGAGGGCTGGCTTTGGGGGGGCTCAGGGTGCTGGGTCTCCCTCTCCCCACGGTGCAGGTGGGGTCCCCAGGGCTGGCACACGTGGTTTAGGTAGCAGCAGCAGGGCAGCAGGGCAGGACAGGGGTGCCATGCCCCAGGGGTGCCATGCCCCAGGGGTGGGCAGCCAGGTGTGTGACCCACTCCTCCCACGGCAGTGGATGGGGCAGGCTGCTCGGAGGTACAGCTGCCCGGCCTCAGATCAGTGTTTATTTTCCAGGCTGAAAGGAAGCTTGTGATCCCAAAGCCCTCCGTGTTTAGCCAGACCTCTCATTCACTTGCAGAGGAAACCCATGTCAGCCGCTCCCCTTTGTCTCCCCTGAGCTATTGCTTTGAATCTGAAAGGATTGGGTGCAGATTTCAAGGGATGTTCAGACAAAGGCTGTTTGAACAGCACTTGTGTAAATAATCCACGAAAAACTCTTTGAATAACGTCAATGAAATTTTCTCTGAATTTGCTATTCTTTTTCTCCAGCGGCAGAAAGAAGTGGAAGTCAGGAAAGGGAGGAGAGTCGGAGGAAGGGAGGGAGAGAGGGAGGAAAGGGGTGGGAGAAGCACTGACACTTTTTTCTCTCTGCCAAGTTCTCTCAATGCCAAGAAGTAGCTTGACTTAGGAAAAAAAAAATCTCTTTGTTATTTTCACAGCTTTAGGAATAATCTCATGCGGGACCTCCGTGTCCTCAAACTTCTCCATACATTAAATGTAAGGGGACACCCTTGCATTTCGCACAGCAAGGGTAGCTTCGAGCCAGTTAATTATTAGCCGTGTGGTTTAATGTTCACTTGCTGTACATATGTACGGAACAATTCCCCTTTAGCACGTCGTTTAGTTTGCATTAAAATGGAGATAATTGTTTTGATGCCAAATGTTCCCGTCCCGCCTCCCCCATCCCTCTTCATACAGTTTATACAAATTACAGCCTCAAACGAGAGGGAGGAAAAAGCCTTTAATTAGGTTCCTTTTGAAGACACCCAAATTGAATCCCGTGCTGAGTTTGGGGATACCTCAGGCCGGGCTGGGCGAGGAGGGGGACAGGGGGAAACTCCGGTGTGTCCCTTGGTGCGACAAGGGATGGGACCGGGAGGCTGCGACCGCCCCGGGAAGGGGCTGTGGGGGCTCTCGGCCTCTTCGGGAGCCGGTGCAGTGGATGTCCAGGAGATGGAGCAGTGTTTCTGTGGCCTCTGCCGCCGGTGCCCCTAACGAGCCAGTCTGTCTGAACTCGGAATGAATTTTGTTCCCTTTTCATCACTCCCTGATGTCCAGCTGCTGCTGTCAACACCTTCTTATAGCATGTAATTCATCGCTCAGAGTGACAGCTGGGGCCGTGGGGCTGGGACCAGCTCCTCCTGCCATCGGCTGCACCCAGAGAGAGTCCCTGGCCAGAGCAGGGGCTTCCCTCGCCCCCTCCCCGCACCTGGGGCTCGCAACTCTCCGAAGGATTCCCCAGACAAACCCGGAGCAGCCCGGCTCGCCCTGTGCCCCTCCGGCTCTCACTGGGGCACCTCTGCTGGGGTTTTGAGCGGAGCATCCCCGTCCCCACGGCTGCCAGCGGGGAGGATGGCCGTGCCCACGCCGGCAGCTCCTGCAGGATGCAAAGCCGCCGAGCACCGGCCGTCCACTCCTTTTATTCCTGAGGTTTGGCTTATTTTGTCTGTAGGTCAAAGCAGGAGCAAGCGTGTCCCCGGATTTATGGCCTTGCACTCAAATAGTGAATAGTGGCTGTCCCCCCATGCACCCCAAGGCACACCTAACAGGGAGATGCTTTGCTAATGCTGCTGTGCACAAAATATTCAGCTTCCTTTTATACCAAATGCCCTCTTCCCTTCAGTCTATCCATCAGTTTCTAATAATTATTCTTTAACTCAGCACTTCTGCCTTCAATTCTTCCTCCATAGCTTCCTGCTTTCCCAGAATTTATTCTGTATTCCACCCATTTCTTGTCCTCATTTATAATTCTTCTCTATTTTATTACTTTGCATAATTTCCTTTTAGGATTTGTCATAAAATAAATTCTGTCACCTCTGTCTTCTCATTTCTGCTCTCAAGTGTCAGCAAGTGCTCTTCTGAAGCAGCTTCCAGTGACTCCCAAACCCCTGTGCTGGAGCTACCCCAGTCTTGGAGGATCTGGGGAGCCTTTCCAAATGAATCAGAGCCCTGAGTGACATCTGAAGAGAAGACCCTGAGTGTAAATCCAGGGAGAAGCCCTAGACAGGTTCTTTTGCCATGGTGAAATGCTGACATGGGCAGAATCATCATCTCATGATTGACGAAATTTGAATTAAAAATACTGATGACTGACTGAATGAGGAAGATGAGGAGAAAAACTACTGACATATTGATGTCCAATCTGTGCCAGAAGGCAGGAAAGCGCATAGGGAAACTGAGGCACAGACCTCTAATCCACATCCTTCAAGGTGAGGGATGCTTGGCTCTCTGAATCCCAAAGGCAGAGACATCTGACATTTTTGACAGTTCGTGTCTGATTCACCTGTTCAAGGTCACACAGGACAATTGGAGGATAGTGATGAAGAAAAGAGAATGCAAATTTTCTGTGGTTCATCCCAGAATCTGAATCTTTTAGCTGAAATGTGGCCCAGCATGAGGAAGAGCAGAGGACTTGGATGAGCTTCTCTATGTTTCAGCACACTCCATCTCCACAGAAAATAGAAACTATTTTTGTGGAATTGGTGTCCTAATGTTGTTGTCTACTGTAGAAGAAGGTAGATCTACCACATCCATTGAGCAGCCCAGAGCCATGAATTTCCAGTTACCTCCATGAACTGGAAATTTGAAATTTGCTCGATAACTTCCATGCAGGGTGAAGAATTTGGGAAAACCTTGGGAATACTGATTGATGCATGGTCCAGATACAGGGAGATGCCAGAACATGAGCTTGTGATGAGGCTCCCCTGCCCTTGGAAATTCCTTTTCCAAAGGTGAGCATCCAGGAAGGACCATTTCTATGAAAGGCAGTAGAGTCTTAATGCAGACAGGAGATCTGTAAGGGGAGGAGGTGCATTCAGCAGAGGAAAGGAACAATGAACCCCCAACCCTGGTAATGTGGGCCCCTCCTGGAAAGCACCTTTCTTCCTGCAGACAAGAAGAGGTCCCTTTTCAGCACAGTCTTGCAGCAAAGTTTGGGGCCATTCCTGGAAGTGGCTATGCTGGGAACCAGGAATCTGTGGTTAATTTAATTTTTTAGAGGAGATTATAGGAATAAATGAAAGGAGTCGCTCTATGCCCCTGTAATTCTGTAATGGTTTCTCCACTTCTGGCTTCTTACCTGTCTCCAAAGTTGTGGCATTGAGCACTAAGGTTTATGAACCCTTTTGAAGGCTCTTTTTGAACAAAACCAGCCCCAAAGATGGCTTTGTGTGTGAGAACCACGTGGTGTCATTTGCCACCCCCTTGATTTTTAAAATTCTTGGCTCTGAAGCTCAAAGTAAAACATGCAAAAACAAAACCTCAGAGGAATCAGATGGAAAACATCCTCCTGGTTCTCTGTGCTGGATGAAAAACCACCAGCTTCATCTTCCTAACACATTTTTTGTTTTGTTTTGTTTTGTTTTGTTTTGGGGTTTTTTTTTTCCCCCTAGTATGGAGAAATCCCTGTGTGGTTTGGGTTTGTGAGAAGGATTTTCCCTTCATGCGCTGCCACAACCACTGAGATCAGCTGAGGCACTCGAGTGAACGGATCCTGGATGTAATTGTCTGAGGGCTGGTGCCAGGTTTTTTCAGAGCAGGGACCGACTGGCTGTGTTTCAGCTCCACCTCTGCCTTGACAGAGCCTGTCTCCTTTAATCATTAGAGTTCAGTGCACGCCTCTCGCCTGGCACAAGTTGGAATTTCATTTGTTTTGGAGGGAGATTGCTGCTTTTGTTAGTTTAGGTCTTTTGGTTCCAGTTGTGTAAACTGGGACGAGCCAATCCCATTGGCTCTGAGGAGCTGACAGCCAGGAGAGGGCTGGTCTGCCATTCAGTTTTGGGGTTTGGCTTTAAATCTTTAATATGTTCTGGTTTCTATAATGAGGCACGTTTTACGAACCACAAACTGTACGAGTGTGTGTTTTTCCCAAACTCAGGGCAGTCAACACAAGTTCGGCACCATAAACTGAGTTTCCTGAGCAAACTGAGCTCCAATTTATTCAAATGAAAGTGAATGTTGTGTTATTACAGCCTTGCAAAACTCTAGTTAATTTATGGTAGTATAAAATACATTTTTTTAATGACAGTGACACTGCCAAAATCTTTGCAGATGCAGAAACAGCTTCACAGGAGAATTTCAATCTAACATCAACAGGAGATTTGGAAGATGAATTGTGCAAGGATCTCCTTCCTCCAAAGATGCTGCTTTGTTTTGCTTTTTAGCATTTGGTTTGCCTCTAATATTGTCTGGTTTATGATGTTTTAATTATTGCTGTTTATTTATTATAATCATATTTTAATTGTTTTTGTAGTGCCTTGAGTGCCTTGGCAGGGGGGCGTATTATAAATTAAATTATTATTAAAATGTTATTGTTATGTGTACCTACTCCAAACTAAACTAGAGCAGGGAACACACTCAATTGCCTGGAATTAATTCCTCCCTCTTTTTTTCCTTTGTCTCTGCTCAGGAGCATAGTTCAAAGGGTTGTGGAGAAAAAAGGATGTTTCACTGACTTCTCCTGGGGCAAGGCAAGTGAGGGGAGATTTGCTCTGGCTCTCTTGGGGACCCCACGCTGCCTCCCTCGGGTCCCAGGGATGAAGTTAGGGAAAGGATGTGCTCTGTGAGACAGGCAGAGGTTGAAGTTATTTTTCAGAGGGGCTGGTTGATGTTTGCTGCAGTACAACAGCATTTCCTAGTTCTTAAATTAAAAGGGAGAGTGTCACGTGTGCTTGTGGTGTGCTTGGAGGGCTTGGCACTGTCTGAATCCCGCTTTCCATGTCCTGATCTTTCTGGTTTGCTGCAGACATCACTGTGGGTCCCAGCAGAGTCTCTGCCAGCCCAGAGACACCCCACATGGAGAGCCCACAGCTCTGGAAATCACAGCCAAGGTTTCAGCCTCAGGCTCATTCCTGGGGCACAGGGTCGATGCCGTCACTCCTCCACTTCTACTTTGGCCTCTTTGGGGTTTCCATGAGGCAGAGACCAGTGGCCATCTCAAGACCGAACACCCTCACCTCCAGCTCATCCCAAGACCAAATAGGACAACCAGGAAAAATCTGAAGAGACACATTCTCTTAATTTCATTTTCACTTATCTCTCTGCAGGTTTTCTCATACCTGTGTCCCAACAGGGCCTGGCTGTTGGTGTTGCACCATGAGCTCAGATAACCTCCCCTGGAACAGCCCTTTTCTGTGGGATTGGGATCCAGCTTGAAGGTCACCAAGCCCTCAGACCAACAGATATCTTCAAGATTCTTTGTCCAGCATGGAAAAGAAGAAGGATTTTCCCTCTCCTTCAGACCTCCTTATCACTTTCTCAGAAGCTCAGGCAAGAATTATTTGGGCTCTCCATGGATAATAATCTGCTGCAGGGATGCTGGAGGTACTTGGGTGTTCTGGTGATAGGAGCCCCACAAGCACCTTTGATGGATTAGTGATAATGTGAAGGGTTTTCTTATATTAGCCATCAGTTTGCTAATGAATATTAAGAGACAGTTGTCATATGAGCATCTCTGCCCTTTGGAGCTGGTGGCAAACTTCACACCTTCAGCTCTCCTAATAAGACAGTATTTCATCCTGCTCAAATGCTTATTATAGCTAGTCTGATAGGTACTGTAAGATCTCATTATTTATCTATATGCTTTATTTTGGGTAGATAATAGAAAAAAAATGTCTAGAAGGGCAGCAATTTATTCCTACCATTTAGGAATAAAACTGTGTTTTTAACTTATTCCTGTCTGTGGACTCCTGAATGAAGGTTTCCAGTGGAAGTAAAGATCTCTTAGTTTCATGGCCTGCTGCAGTTCACAACCCTTGGGTAGACTGGAGGCCACGAGGACAGGAGAGGGAACTGGTTTTGGTGTTTCTGTAGGATTCCTAATGCCTCAATAAACCCACAGGGTTTCTCTACCTGCTGCCCCATGGTGGCATCAGAGAGGGTCAGCAGAAACAGCTGTTCCTGCAGGCACTTGGTGTCAGCCTGAGTAGAAGCCATCTTTTCTGTCTCCTCTTTTCCTTCCATTTAACCAGAGCCACACACCAGGCACCTTCTCCCTCCCCGAGATGCATCCATTGATTGGTCCTGCTTTGGACACTGCAGTTCATTCTCTGATTTTCCCACCTCTCTCTGGCACATCCCCTGGGATCTCCAGATGGGGCTCAGCTGCTGCCCTTCTCCATATGCACAGCCTCTTCCCCAGGCCCTTTCTGCCTGGCTGTGATGGGAGGGGAGCTGCAATTCCCTGTGCTGCCCCATCCTCCAGCAAAGCCCTGGTAATCCTGCATCCAGGGGCCGTTTAGTCCTGTCTGCCTGGTTTGTGGCTCTGCCACTGAAGGGTCCTAATTTGGTGTCATGTTGAGAGCAGACCAGAAGGCAGGGCAGGGCTCCTGAGGGTTGGGATCTGCTCCTGATTTTACAACCACGCAAAGTGTGAGCTCGGGAAAGGGTATTGGTTAAAACCAAGCACCCACTGGTCATGTTGTTGCTCTACATCTGCTTTCCTGGCTTAAGGTTTTAATTTTATTGTGTTTGTTGATGATCATGACAAAACTGAAGCTGTTTAGGCATAAAGACTTTGAGCTCCTCAGACTTTCTGAGTCTGCAGTAGAGCAAGTAACCCTTTGCTCAGGAAAAAGACATCTTTAGACCCTCTGTACCTGCATCACTTCTGCCTGAGCTTCTGATAATGGAATAACGTCCCAAATCTCACTCTTCCCATGAAAATGTAAGTTGTGTTACCAAAAGCAGATACCACAATGGTTGGTTTCTTTCCTTCTTCCTCTAAGGAGGTTGCACAAGAAATCTCAGGCTGGGAAAAATAGGTCCCACCATCCTCTTCTGGGGTAAGAAAAAGGAAAAACCCACTCTTTTCCAGGGGGGGCATAGGATTGGGATTGGATTGGGAGGGCATAGGGAGGCAAACACATGTGCCTCCCTCTATGCTGGTGATGGTGGATGTAGCCATGGGATATGTGTAATATAATTACACTGCCCCGTGACAAACCACCTTAACTCAGCTCCGTTCTCCCCACTAATCCACCTCCAGCGGGATTTCTGCTGATGCTGCAGACTCTGCAGGCTTCAAGAGTGGTCTTCATGAAAGCAACACCAAACCAACAACCTGCCACTGTGTGGGGGCTGTGCTTTCCCCCAGGAAAAAGCACACCCTGGCTCATTCCTCTGCCCACAGCCCAGCAAACAGCACTCACTCTCGGGTCTCTCTGGGGAGTGCAGCTCCCACCTGCCAGCAGGGCTCACACCTGCAGATTTACACCCTCAGCCTCCTCCATGGAGTTCTCTGGATTTAAAAGAGGGCAGGAGGTGACCTGCAGAATTTAACAATGGGTGCTAACCTCGACTGCAAGCAAATTAGACTGAAGCACTGGCTGTTGTATCGGGAACCTGCCTAGAAAATAACATTTATTCCTTTTCTTGCATTAACATATTTTTTTTCAATGATTCAAGGGTATATTATGGCTGTGTCTGTGCTGGGGAGGGATCAGCAGGACAACAAGAGTTTCTGGCCCAGATGGCCTCCATCCTTTTCTATTACCTAGCTGAAGCCAGAAGAGCTTTTAACTGAGAACAAATGATTTTAGGCCCTCTTCATGCTGCCACTCTTCAGCTATATTTGAAAATGTTATCCCCAATGCCTGATGTGCCTGTAACGTGTTTTTACTTCCATGTGACTAAATGCTGGGCTCTTTCAGGTCTGCAGCACAGCTCCTGGTTTGCCTGGCTGAAAATCAAATCTATATGTGCATTTGCATAGCAGAGCTGGGCTAGGATCCCACCAGCCAGCCAGTTCATTCCCTGTGCAGACAGGTTCTTACTGTATCTCTTTCCAGACAAGAAAGCCCTTGCGACTGAGATGCTAAAAATAATAAATGTGTCTTCATGCCTTCAGTAAGATGGGCCATGGGTGGGCACAGCCTGGCTTTTAAAGGGTTAAGGAGGCTGTGTCCTTGGTGACATGCAATTTATGATCTTGTGAATCCTTTTTTAATTATTTTGCTGTGACAGAGGTGGAAATATCCAACTTCAAACGACTGGCTTTATTGATATGCTGCTATTTGTGCCTCTGTGGAGGAACAATCCCATAAAAGCAATAAATTAGAAAAACCCCTTTTCTCATCAGAGAGAGAGATACTTTCTGGCTGGGAGCAAGAGACCTGGTGCAAAGGCATTTCAGCTCCACGAAGGGGCTCCCTGTGATCTGTGGTGAAAAGCCCTTTCTAACTAAGCAGGCACATTTACAGTGCACCCAACTACTGAGCTGCACATCCCTCCTCCAAGCCAGGCCAGGCTCATTGCACATGGCTGGAGTTTGGAATTTTTGCCTGCATTCATGGATGTTGGCTGAACATCTGTAAAATGTTTATGGCTTTGTGGCTTCTCATGTTGTTATTTACCGTATTTGCTCTGAGAGGATGATCAGAAAGCACATTTTAGGACAGAAAAAAGGGGATTTCAAAGTACAATTAACTGATGCTGTTGGAGAGGAGCTGATTGAGGCCAAAATGGCTGTGTTTATTTGCAGACACGAATGACCAGTTTTCACCACAGAGAACGCAGCAAAATCCATCTCATGAATCCAGATGAGAGCAAATATGACATTGTATTTTTTTTTTTTTTTCTTTTAGTGCAAACAGTTGCCCGTAACAGAGATGTAGAGGCCTGGCCACAGGAGTACCGAGGCATAGCCATACAAACACCAGCAGTTATGAAATGATTTGTGCTTCCAGCTGCATTTGGCAGGTGCCAGAGCTGAGCTGGGCTCTGCCAGCATGTGTGGAGTGAGCATTGCCTTGGGTCTGACCAGTCAGTGGCATGTGAGAAAGCCTCTTCCCCTCTCTTTGGACAGGCACAGTCTGTTGTGGAGCAAAAAACATGTGGAGACTCACCCTGAGCCCCAGGGACGATCACAACCCTGCTAGCACAAAGGAATTGCAAAGTTTGGGGAAATTGATTCCATGCCCATCCTGGTCAAATCCCCTGCCTGTAACTGCAGCTATGATCTCCTCAGTCCCAGCCCTAGAAGGAGAGGGAGACTTCACCAGGGCTAAGCTCACACATTTTTAACAAAAGTCAAGCATCTGCCCCAAGTCTTGTCTTTTCCAAAGGGGAGATAGCAGTTTACCTCGAGCTGTAGTCTCTAATCTACTTTTGTTAAGAGGATCTGTGAAGTATCTGCACTTCTTGTACCAGTGGAAAATTTTATCGTACCCCAGAACCCCACTCATTTCAGAAGCTGGCCTTTTCTGGCACCCAGCCTGGCACAGGTCTGAATTGATGATCTCACGGCAAAATTGCTCCAAATGCCATCATAATTCCCTGGAAACACCCAAGAAGCAGAAGACAGGGCCTGATTCTTTTTAGGACCCTGGCATAAATCAGGAATACCTTCACTGAGGTCCCAGGCACTTCACACACTCTAGTAGTGGTACAAGAGAAAGATGATTTGGTCTCTGAGTTTTTTACCTGCTTTTGATCTAACCCTGAGATGCTGCAGTAAAGGGGATATTGCTTTTGACTCACACAGATGCTGGGCCAAGCCTACAGCGATTAACATTCCACACCTGTGCTTCAATCAAGGTACTTTTCTGTAGTAACATCATTTATGTTGAAACTTCTTCTCCCTCAGTCACTGATCTTCAGGCTTATCTGCCTTAGCCTGGTGTAAATCCAGGGTAACGCTGTTCTTATTGGAGTTATTCCTGATCAGCACTGGTTTAAATGAAATCTGAATGTGACCCAAAGATGACATGGTTTCAGGGCCCTGTAAAGACCAGAGCTATAACCCAAGTTCCCTGGGTTATATATCCCCTCATCCATTCTGACCAGCACAAAGCACTGTGGATGAGAAACTATTGCATTTTCATTCCTTGGCATGGTAAAATTTACTGTGCAGTGGGGTCTTCCACATTCCCTGTTTGCAGACCATTTTCATGGGTATGGAACCACCTACCTCTGTGCCAGCCCATCCTCAGGGTTTGTCCTCCAAATCCATAAAACTTCCAGGCTTGACACATGCTGTGTTGTGAGGGGCTGAACAGAGCCAGTCTGAGGGATGGAGAACATTTCCCATCCAGGGAGAAAGGGATCAGGCAGGAAAACAATCCTGGCTTTGGGAAATTCTCTCTGCTAGCAGATGGAGCTGATCATCCATGTGGGCAGCCCATCCTCTAGATAAGGGGATTTTCCCACAACTCCCAAAAAATCCCATTCATGATCCCAACTTCATCCTTTGTTCACACCCCATCAGAACCACGGCTTTCAGGTTGGACTGGGCACCCAACAGCATTTTTCAGAGCCCACCCAGGGTGGATTTTCAGAGCCCATTTCCAACAGCACCTTGCCCATGGGAAAGATGAAGCACCACCGGTGAACAGCTCAGGACTAAACCCCTGCACTGCTGCAGAGCTGCAGCAAAAGGCCCCGTGCAAAAGGATCTTCTGCTGCTTGAAGGTAACTGGTGAGGCCAGGCCAGGAGAAACCAATGTCTGCCACCTCCATGGGCCCCCTGGGCATGTTCTCACCTCCGACCTTGCCACCCCTCAGGAAATCATCCCACTAGAGGGCACTGGGAGTCGATTTTCCATTCCCTTCTCTTAGTTGCTGCTCTTTATTTGAGTTTCTCCTTGCTTAGCGTTCTCCCCACCTCTCCCTCCTCTTTGCTGGCCAGCTCAGACTGTTTAAATTGGAAATTATTTGTATTACTGTCTGTAAATAATAGATGAGGGAGTGAAGTGGAGTTGGTGTCCCTTCCATAAACTCCTCCTCACTTTAATTAGTGCGAAACAGCCTGGTGAGAATGCGAGCTGCCTTGATGCTGGTAATTAAAATTGAAACCACTGAAAAGCTGCTCTATTTTTTATCGGAGCTGCTGTTCGGAGCCGGGAGCCTGCGGACGGCTCTGCAGTAAAGAGTGATAATGAAGGTGTGAATTCCCGGAGGGAGGAGGGGCAGCTGTAGCGATGGCTGAACTTACACCAGATGAAAATGCAGGAGCAATTAGAGGTGGCTGTGTACAAGCTGGGCATCGGAGATTAGTTGGCACCTTGGGAACATGGCAGGGAGGGACGGGGAAAGGGAGATTTTTTTTTTTTTTTCCATTTTGAAAAAGAAAATTGATAACCAAAAAAAGAAAAAAAAGGGGTGGTAACTTAAAGACAGATATGTTCAGTGTGCCTGCCTGAGCAAGGGATGGGTGGAAGATGGGGCTGCAGTGCAGAGCATGTGGGTTGGAGACAACGAGGTTTCTTGCATTGGGAAACAGCAGCATTGATCACACTGGGTTTTTCAGGAGCTCCCTGGCTGCCCTTGCAGGAAAGGCATGGGCTTGCTGCCATCCCCAGGTGTGCTGCTCCTGAATGTGCATCTCAGTATCTCTGCATGTCCTCTGTGCATCTCAGTATCTCTGCATGTCCTCTGTGTGCCCATGAACTGAACCAAAGCCAAGTGGTGCCCATGAACTGAACCAAAGCCAAGTGGTGACCACTAAAGACCTCATCTTCTGTTAGGCTTTGGATCAGACCCCACCTCCGAAAAACTGTTAACTTGAGTATTCACCAGTGATGGAAGATGGAAGGCACAGGGAGCTTAGTTCTTAGCCAAAGTGGAGATTGGGAAGAGTTGCTTTAAGTAATCAGATGTGGTTATTAATTTTTTCCTGCTCTGACACATTCATCTTAGTGTGTGCTCCACCAAACAGTTGATAGCCTCTGCTGGGCAGCAGAAAATGTGTCAAATAATATAATATATATACATTCTCTGCCTATGGTATGAGCTGTAAACCTGCAAAATCCTCTGGCTACAGCCACCCTGCAAGGAAAACACCCTCTGAACAAAACCACGAGAGACAGAGGTGCTTTGGGGGAAGAGAAGCTCCTCCATCCTCCAAGAACTGATGGGAGCCTCCACCCAGAGAGCACCTCGCTCCACCCTGGCTCGTTAGCTGCCTAGACACTGGGGAACACCTGAAGGTGTCAAATTGTCTTAATTTAGACCCAAGAGAAATTTTGTGGGAAGGAAGTTAAGGAGGCTGTAAATTGCCTGCCCCAAATCTGTTGTGGTTTCAGAGGGTTGGCTGTTGGGTTCTTCCTGGATCAGGAACTGCTTACCTAGCATGCAGCTCCATGGCAGTAATGCCATTCCCAATGTGAATTTAGGCTGAAAAGTAGGAAAACTTCAGACTTTCCATCGGAAGTTTCAATACTGGAATGAAAAGCCAAAATTTAAAAACTGACCATGAAAGAAGCAAATATAGTATATCCTGTAATATCATGATCTTGGAAAAAAAATCTGTGAAATAAATAGTAGCCTGCACGTTGGTGTCCTTATTCACCAAGAAAGAGAAAAAACACTGCTTAATTTAAAACACACACTTGGACTTTACCTGCATGAAAGATTATGCTAAATTTTCATTGAAATGTTCAGCACACTTGGTTTCCTAACAAACCCCATGGCTTTGTAGAAAAGGCATTTTCTGGTGAAAAGCTGCACATCTTTTTTTTCTTTGTCATTGAGTCACAGTAACAAAATATTTTTACACTTGAAATTTATCACTTGATCTCCTGAAGTAAGAATCTGAGAGAAGATCGAGGGCAAAGGAAGGAGAGCTCAGATGTCCATGGCTAGTGTTTTGTTTGTTTTCAGTTAATGTGATATTCTCAGGAATATGCTGATCCAGGTATAATGGACTGTCCACAATGCTGGCGAGTGCCTCAGCATATTAGTGAGATCTCCATGATTCATATTTATCTCCTATATCTTCTCTTCCTATCAGTTTCTAAGGTCTCTCTGTGATTTCATCTGTGAGGTGCAAGCATCCCTCAGAGAGGCTTTGCTAAACTCTCCAGTTTGGAAAGTGGCAGTTTATAAACCCAGGAGATGGGAAAGTTTAGAATTATTTGAGGCTTAGAGACTCTGAACAATTGTGCTTTCACTTCTTTTTGGTTTGTAGTAATGAGGCTGTTTTATTTTATTATAAACCAAGCAGGCTTTGCAGTTGAATTAAGCCTTTGTTCACTCTGCTCAACATTGTTTTCTCAGCTATTTCTCTGGTTGCATTCTCTCACCTGTCAGGCATGATACAAAAATGTGATTGAGCAGATTTCAAAACTAAGAGGGTGTTTTCTCAAGCCTACAGGACATGTTTGTTTATCAACTTGTTTCACACACTGGTCAGTGGCTTTTGTTATTTAAACCAAAGAGAAGGTAGAACAGATTTGTATCTGAGCCATCTTGTGTACAAATACTTTGGACTCTGTGTCTTTCTGCTTTACCAAATAATGTTTTCAAGACAACTGAGCTGTCAATTTGCTAGAAAAATACAACTCTTCAGAAATGCTTATTTCCTTTACTGAATGCTAGGAAATTTCCAGGGGAAAAAAAAAAACTTATTAGGATAGAACTAAGTTAGAAGATAAATTGAAATTCTTTGATTGAAAGTGATGTTATTAAAAAGTTTTAATTATTGAGAAGAAAATGCAGGAAAGGCACTCAGAGCTAACATAAAAATGATTGGAAACTGCTAATTAAAACAAAATGCTTGAAAATTAAACATCACAAAATATGAAATTACAAACATGGCTCTGATTCATAGTAACACTTAAAATTTGGGATTGCTATCAAGTTGTAGATGGTTGGTTTGAATCCTGTAGGTCTATGTTGATGCTGAAAGTTGGGTAAATGCTGCAGGACTTTCCTGCTTGAGGCCACCAGGCTTCAGGCCCCATCCTCATCCTTCCCTTCCCCACTTCTTGCCATCCTCCATTTAGATTTCCACTCTAAAGCAAAGCTTTTTGCTCTTTCTGAGAGTATCTGGATGCCACCTTCCCTGGGTGTTTTTAAAGTTCATCAGTTTCACCCTTCCAAATAGTTAAAGCTTTATTTTGCAATCCCACTACAATCACTTAAGCAGAGAGCTGTATCTCTTTGTAAAGCACCAGGAGAGCTCACCAAAGGTTGCTTTCCTTGAGTGGCAGCCTCTGGATTTCTACACAAACATCTCCAGAACATCCCTGGCATCCTGCAGAACCAGGTCTGTGTTTCCTCAGGAACACCTCATGAGGGAGTTGACATCAGACAGTTGTTCCCATGGTCACTGGGCTGGTTTGGGAGTCTGCCTCACTGAAATACCATGAAGATACATATAAGCCAGGTGTAGATGCTTCTGTTGGCATTTTGTGCACCAGAAAAGCCACCACTCCTTTGACAGTCACAGCCACAGACAAAACCCATCCAGTCACCTTCTCTATTACCAGACTGGGTTTTTCTACATCATCAGAACAGTGAATGTCACCTTGTGGCCACCCTCTGTGGACAGACTGCCTCATCCCCTCCTCCAGGACATCCAGGAGAAACATCTGAGCCCCACATGGGACTTGGCTCCTGCCACCCTCTTTGCCCACAGTGCTCTTTCCCAGGAGAGACCGAGAGAGAGCAATCTTAGACTTGGAAGAAGGTAATTTGAATTGGATGTGAAGTTGTTACTAATTTAATGTTTATCCAATAACAAGGACTTTGCAAAACCCCTTACCTTTTCATGAGCCTCAGGTAACACTGTCAATTCATAATTGCTATGATTCCTTTATCCTGTGGTTTAATAAATAATTTACCTAAATTATTAAAATGAAAATTTCAACATTATTAAAAATTAACCAGGTTAAATGAGCAAACAGTAAATAGTGCTGGGATTGTCCTGCGTGACAAGAGTCCGCAGCTTTTATTGTCTTTTTCCCAGGCACAGAGGGGACGTTCCTCCCTCCCCCTCTTCCTCCTCCCTCCCTCCCTCCACTTCCACTGCTCTACTCTTGTCTTTCACAAACTCCTCTCCTTGATATTAGTTTTCTTCACAGCCTGTTCTTTACTCTCCATGTCCTGTTCTCCAGTGTTGGTTTGCTCCTCCTTCCCATGAACCCTCTCCCTCCCTGCTGTAGCACCAGGCATCCATCTCCTCTCTGCACACTCTATTCTGCACACATATGTAGCACAAGATGCCTGGTGGGCTTTTTGTGCTTTTTTTTCCTTTGATCCTTGGCTGGCAGTGCCATCTGATGCCAGGAAGACATAGATCCAGGAGAACATATGATCTCCAAAGAGCAGAGAGTTTGTCAGGTCTTCAGGATACGGGCTGCTTCCATTCATGAAAAATTTATTAAATTCTGACTGCTCTTAAAGGATCGCAGCTCTGTCATTTTTAATTGAAACATTCAGTTTGCCCAAAATGAAGTGCTCCATCTTCCAGGCTGTATCTCTTGCCAGATTTTTTTTTCTTCTCTGTAATTCCTGCTGAACTGCTCCTTCTGCTGTTTTCTGGCAGAATTCCTCATTGACTTGAAAGGGTTCCCCCCCCTCCAGGCCTCATCCCATCCCTTTTCCCTTTCAGCCCACAGGAGTCCTGGAAATGGCCTTTCCTCCTGCCTGGCATTTTTTCACACAGAACACTTGCACCAGCACAGACCTTGGGGCACACAGCTGATCTTCTCCTGCAGACCTGAGAGAACGAGGCACCCAGCTCCTGTTGAGTTTTGGTAAGAGCTTGGTGCCAACAGGCCTGTCCATCCCTTCCCCAGGGTGCCCATAACACCATTCCACACTCCCTGCAGACACCTGGGCTCTGAAAGGCAGGTGTGGACTTCATAATGTGCACTAATCATGCTCTTTTTCTTCTGCTGCTAAGAGATCACAAAGGGAGTCAGGCAGTACTTGCCACCAAAATTTAGGTTTCCCCTTCCTATCCCTTTCTGAGCAGCCCTTGTTTAGTTCCCAGCCTTGTTACAGTCCTGTTTAGGATGGAAAATGAAGGATAAAATCCCACCTGCATGCAGAAGCAGTAGTGGTGTGAGCCACAAGGATAATTCAGCTGGAATATGTCCAGGAGACCTGGAGTGCTTGCTCCTACAACACGCTCTTGAGAGGTGAAGTCCCAAGGGTATGGTCAGAGAGGAGGCAAATGGATGCAGCATGAAAGTGGTGAGACCCAGAGCCCATAAAACAGGGGAGATGTGTCCATGGGGAACGTGGCAGTTATTGACTGCACTGTCACGTGGCGTGGCCCTTTCCTTCCACAGTCAAGGCTGATATCTGAATTACTTTGGATTTTAACCACAATTAAAGAGCTAATCAAGGTCAACAGCGCCTTTCAAATACAGTTTAGTACAAAATCCTAATGCAGGAATTACACAAATTGATATTGTCAATATAATGGATTCAAACCAATTGTGCTAAACAAGGTTGTATCAAGTCTGCACTCTGTATTAGGTGAGGGCTAATTCTGTCTAGCAGCAGTGGAGACGAACAGAAAAACAGATACATCAAGGCTTCACAGTGTGGATTTATTACCAAGGTGGTTTTTACTCCCCTCAAAGAATTCATTAGTCTAAGAAAGCAGTGCCGTTCTGAGGATTCAGTTCCATTCAGAGGGCAGAGCGCACAAAATTGAATGCATGCGATCTCTCGGTCTAATCCATAGGAGATAGAAGGAAGGGACAGTCAAGAGAAATGATGAGCCTAGAGAATAAATCTGAAGAGCAGCCCTTGGTGAAAAAGGAGGACTTTTGCTTGAGCAGTTTGCTCAGGTACCAAACAGATTGCACTACTTGAGACATCTTAAAGTATCCAAGACACCAGGCATGGCTGGAAGATGTGACGAGAGACCTGTAGAAAACCCATATTCTCCCAGCATGGCAGATCTCTAGAGTGTCTCAAATGAACCCTAGGAGATCTAGCCCTCTCACACCAGGTGACATTCCAGCCTTGTTTTGCTTTTACTCTGAGTCCCTTAAAGGTTTCACCAATGAGTTTCTTCCCAGCTTTGTAACATGACGTAACTCTTCCCCTTCATCTCAGCATCCACCTTTTGATTCCTCTTCTCAGAGGAAGTGTGTGGAGTGACCCCAGCCCTTTCTCCCACCCTCCAAACTGTTTGGAATGGTGGGAGACAGCCAACTTTTCCGGGGTCCGTGTGAAAGAAGCTAAATGGGACCACGAAGGTGGTAATGGAGTGGATGCAGAGCAAGGAAAGCCTCACTGATGGATTATTAGGCACTGTCAAAGTTTCAGCAGAGTGGAAAACTTGGAGGCAGGAGTAGTAACCCATGAAAAATCACCTCTTCCTTTTCCTGTTCATGGCAGGGCAGCGTGTCCAGATCAAAGCCACCCGTCACTGCTCGGCCCCAGCCACACGATTTACGAGGCACTGGGGCACCAGCCCATTAACAGCCCTGGTAATTCATTGCAAGGGCAACAGGAGGTGTGCAGCCCCTCCCCTCAGGACTTACACATTCACCCAACTGCCCCCCAGTCACTGGACCTGGACATCAGAGGGGCTGATGTCAAGAACAAGAAGGGCCACAAGAGGAGCAACAGGGATGGGGAGGACACTTGGGAGAGTCTGGGATGGTTGGAGTGGGTGGGAGAGGCACGACCCAAGAGGCAGAGCCATTTTCTTATGCACCCATTAAGAAAATCTCATTGGTTTTAATTGCATTCTGACCTTCTGGAGCATGTTTCCCTTGGGATTGGCATTGCAGAAGGAGCATGCTTCATGCACATGAGCAGCTGGGAGGCCTCTGCACTTTTTCAAGGTCTGTGAGATATTGTGCTCCCCACACAGGGCAGTCCCTGCTGCCAGCAGCTGGTTTAGATGCTCAGCAACACCAAATTCATTGATGGCTGCAGGTCACACCAGCTAAGGTGAGATACAAGGTCCCAACACAACTTGGAACCTGAAGACTGAGAAATTCCTAGGTGGAGAACATTAATCTAGCATTCCATCACTTTTCTGGCAGCACTCAGACATACTGTCTTCTCTTACATCTTCTCTTGCTCTTCTGCAACATGCCTACATTCAAAAACAGAAACGTGCACAAATCAAATGCTTTGTTGCTTTCCAAAGATATCAAATACCGGATTTACCCTTTTCTTGTGTCTGGCTACTCCATCCATTTGATCTTGCTCTCTTTCTCTCTTTACCTTCCCCATAGTCTGACAGTCCCATTTCTTATTTCCCATCACCATTTCTTGTGTTTTACTCCGTTTTCCTTGCACTAGTATTTTTCTGCTCTTTCATGTTTGGCTCCAGCTGTTTCTGGCTTTCAAAAAGTCTCCTTCTGTTTGGTCTTCCCTGACTTTTTAAAATTCTTCTGCTGTCCCCTGCACATGCTCAACTCTTTGACATTAGCTAATATGTGGTGTCAGAAAACTTGTCTCAGCTATATGACTAGGTTTAAAACATCTATACATTCACAAGAAAACTTTGAATGTGAGTTTTCCTCTTCAACAATTGGTACGCTAGAACTAAATCCTCATCAGAGGTGCTTGCCTTTAAGGGCAGCAGTGGAGATAAATAGGCTCTGAAGCAGAAATGGAAGGCTCACCAGTCATATTCAGTAAGTGAGATAAGATGGCCAGATCAGTGGAGTGTTTTCTTGCAAAAATCTTTCAAATTTCTCTTAAAAAGGGACCTTTTAAAAATTAATTCCACTGCAGTTTCTTTTGTGTCATTTTTAAGTTGCTACTTATCATTTCTTTTTGAAGCAAGACTACAAACAGATTTCCATCAATTTCCCTCAGAAACTCATTTTCTATTTCATACTATGAAGTTCACAAGAAATATGGCTAATTTCCCAACCACTGGTTGCTGTGCTCTTGACCCCATGGTCACAGGGCCAGGCAGATGTGCCTGCAACTCAGGAGAGCCCTCTTTTACTGGTTTGGTTCAGCATGGGACAGGGGTGTGGCCAGCTAAAATGAGATGGAAGTGGTGAGAGTATTTCCTGTTCCTCCTCAGAGGGCAGCAGCAGGCCCTTAAAGCATGACCAAGAATGAGAATCTGGCAATGATCTTTGGTTAAAAGATAACCAGAAAGGAGGTAAATGGAGAGAAAGTGCAAATGAGAAGATACTGGTCTAGCTGGGGTGGGGGAAAGGTTTTGTTAGGGTAGCAATTTAGAGGAAAAATCTATGAGATTTGGGGTTATACATTCCTGACCCTTGAAAATTTGATTTAGACACTTTAGTGCTTTTTAGGCAGAAGAAATTCAACTTTAGTTAAGTGGAAGGAACAATTCCATCAACTGCTTGTAGTAAAGTTTGGACACTTTCAGTCATGACTTTCTGGAAGCAGAACTCGCCCTCACATACAGCTTCTCCAGGGTCCACAACCCTGGGAAGACACAAGGCAAGGTTCTGATGGCTCCTCTGTGTTATTTTCTCAGAAAGCAGCCTTGTAAATATTTATTTATGTTGTCATGAGATTTACCTGTTTAGAACTCAGGGTTATGGTACATTCCCACCTCTAAGGGCAGATGGCTCACCTTCACCAATGAGAAGATGGAGGGTGAGATGAAGCCCTTCAGCAGAGGGAGAAATGAAGCAGGGCCATGAGAAGACAAACCTTTGATTCTGCACAGAAGGGAAGTCCAGCATGGGAAAGGGCAGAGTCTCCACCAGGTCTTGCAACATATGTGAAACCCATCAGGGTCACTGTTCCCATGGTACTCTGTTGTCTGAGCCATAACATGACACCCCACAGAGAGGGAAAGGCATCCTGTGGCCAGGGGAAAGAGCTATCTGTGCTTTTAAGAGGTTGGTTGGGAATTAAGGGAATACTTTATGGTGGTTACACTCTGAATTTATAGTTTCCTCCTCTTGCTTTTTAATGTTCTTCTGCCAAATTACCTGTGGTTTGTCCCATAACTTCTATCTGCCCTGTGGTCTGACATGTCCCAGCACCACCTGGGACACATGAAAGAATACAAAACAAACAATCTGTCAAAGAAGAGAGGGCTGCACTGCAAAATGTAGGTTCTTTTCTGGTCCTAAACCCTAACTGTCCAGACTCTTGGATCAGGATTTAATAGATTTTGTCTCATGTGATAGGGTAATGGTGACACTATGACACAGACCAGGACTTTCTTTTTCCAAAAATGTGACTTGGCCACCCTGTTTTCAACAAGGCTTTTGGCTGTTAAGTTCAGAAAGCATCTGCTGCCAGTTAACTGACCTCTCTGTCTTATTGCTTAGAGGGCTGAGCTACTCTGCACACATCTGTCCTCAAGAGACAGAAGAAGGTTCATCATCAGTCTCCCAGAGATTCAGAGCACAGTAGGATACCTATTCAGAGAAGACCTTCTGGTACTTCCCCTTGCCATCCTGGAGAAGCTAAAATCAGCTCATATATAGCTGCTAATAAAAAAGTAATTCTGTTCTGAGAACCTGCTGGCCATTCATTACTTGAAGGTGACTTGTTGCCCCAGAGTTAGGGGTTTGGGAACCTTTGTAATATATTTTTGGAAACCTGGCCACATTGTGTGGATGTCTGGCTTTCGAAGCAGACCCTCAAAATAAGGCTGTGTAGTCCCAAGGGAGAACCTCTACTGGTAGTAGAGGAGAGAAAATAAAGCCTTCTCCACAGATGGCACTGTAAACTTGACCCTTGTTTCAGAGATCCACTCAGGGTTTATAGCTGCTTGTCTGTGTGTCCTGGAGGCTGCCTAGGTCTTTATCTTCATTAAGGTCTTCCCTTGTCTCACAGGCTCTCTTCCCCTGTGTCCCTCTGCTGCTAACCCATTTCTCCTTCAATCCCTGTCTCTTCCCAGCGAGGAGCACAGGGGGTGAGGCTGCCATGTGTGGGCTTCCAGCAGAGCAGTTCCCTGCCACATGTGCCCCCAGGAGCAGAAATACAAGCCCAGCAGTGGGAATGAGCTGCCTTTTCTCAAAACTGCCCTGCTCAAAGCCATGTTCCAGCAGTTCACCTCAGTGGATCTAAAACAATTAGGAGGTTTGAAGTTTCACACGCCCCAGCAGAGAGAGACAGGACAACTCATCTGTTATTGCAGCCCCAGTGAACAACTCTTTGGAATGATGTGGGGAATCCTGAACTTGGCAACCCCTCTGTGACCTTTTCCTGAGAGTGGGGTCATCCCCAATATCCGGGGTGGATGCAGGTTGAGCTCAGGTCCCAGTCTCTTTCAGAGCAGAGCAGGAACCCAAGCACCCTGACACAGGGCATCACCTGCCAAGTCAAGCATTAAACATTAATCCCAGTAGGACTTTCACTCCTCTGTCTCTGAGGTGAAAGCAGATTAGGAATTTGATCTCCCAAGATTACTGCATGAAAGTCACCCTTGAATAGGCTCCCTGTAATTTGTCCATCTTGTTGGGGTTTTGCCTTTCATTAGATGTTGCTGTCCTTCAAGCTGGTTTTATTTATTTATTGTTTTAAACTTTTCTTCTATGACCTCCTGGGGAACTGCAGGGGAACCTGGAGCATTTACAAGTATCCTACAAATCTGGGGAAACCCCAAATGCATGATTCCTTTGCTGTGGGGCTCCACAGCCAAAGGAGAAATCAGGGGTCTTGCTGGGACTTTGAAGAGGCCATAGCTGCGTGAGAGAAAAAAACTCTGTGTGCAGGAGTGGCTATTTTGGCCTGTGGGCAGGGTGAAGGAGTAACCACCAGCGTGGTACAGCAGGGCTCACCTGAGGTGGGCACAGGGCCAGGTCTGGCAAAGGAGGGAGGGTGGTTCCGAGGCGTGGAGAGCAAGGTCTCAGCCCTGTAGCCATGGGGGCTCTCTGCTGTCAGGTGAGGTGGTGCCTCCTCAAAGGGGAGCCCATGGTGTGGGAAGAGAGAACTCCTGTCCTTGGGGCTGCTCGTCCCTGCCTGGTGCCTGTCAGGGCTGGGCAAAGACAGCCACAGCATCTGAGGTTTGGGAAAGGCAGCAAGCTCAGCCTGTGTTGAAATGAAAAAGGGGGGAAAGAGAAAAGGGAAATTCTTTCCAAGGTCTATTTTCCTTGGGATGAGCAGATTGATGATTTAGCAAGACTGCCTGGTTATTTTTCCATCTCGCTGCCTTTGGCCCCTTGTTTGGAGCAGCTGAGCCAGAGAGACGGGAAGGCAAAACCTGGGGAGCAGGGCCAGGGCTGGGGCTGGCATTTGCAGGGCAGGATTGTATCTGCAAAAGCCACCAGGAGCAGCAGCAGGTCACAGGAGCCTCTTCAGTGGATTTTTTTGTCCTCTGACCCTTGGAGTGAGCATTCACCAGGCTCAACATCAATATGCACAGCATCCTACAGCACCTTCTGCTCTATCCCAAAGGAACAACTGTCACCTTGTTTCCCAGCCTTCAGCCTTGGAGTCAGAAATTTCATGTAAACAAAGTAATGTTTACGGAACTTTTTATCATGCTTTTACATACCTTTCTGTGAAAAGACAATTGATAAACACTTTCTAAGACCAGTGGAGTTGAAGAGGTTGAACCTCAGTCTTCCAGTCTGATCTCCTTTTTAAAAATCTATATAAGCTGTAAAAAAAAAAAAATAAAACTTCCTCTTTTCCCACTTCGATTTTGTGGTGATCGCTGCGTCTCCCTCGGGATAGCATTGCACTACAAACAACCAGGACAGGGAAATGGTGTCCCAGAAAGAGCCCTTCTCTCATCCAAATTCCTCTCCTTGCAAGCTCTCTGCAATCCCAGACTGGCACCATGGCCTTCACCCCACAGAGGTGCTGCATACCAGTGGAAGGAAAGCCCTCCCCTCCCTGCCCACCATTTCATGCTCAGCACTATCATGTCACATCAGAGCAGGTAGGCATAAACCCTCACCTGCCTCCAGTGCCTTGCTTTGGTCCTGCCACACTGCAAGGAATCAGTGAAGAGCTCTAACAAAGGCAGGTCAGGCCCTGTGGGTGCCCTGTGGCAGTGGGCTGCTGGATGTGTGCAGAAGCCCCTCTGTCCCCTCCCTGCTGGCCCTGGCAGGGCGGTGGCAGTGCCAGGCCTGACGCTGTTTAATTCACAAGGCTCTCCTCCACCGACAGCACCTCTCACAGGGATTGCAGAGTAGCCAGCATGCCGTGGTTGGATTGAGCCGGCAGATTTAATTAAGTTGCGATTTAATTACCTATCAGCATCCCTATTTAATAAAGCTCAGGAGGATTTTAATTTTGAAAAAATAATAATAATAAATGATAAGGCCTGTCACCGAGCGGCAGCAAGGGCACCCGGGCCAGGCAGGAGGGCTCTGCAGGCAGTGTCCCTGTCCCTGCCCCGTGGCAGGAGGGCTCTGCAGGCAGTGTCCCTGTCCCTGCCCTGTGGCAGGAGGGCTCTGCAGGCAGTGTCCCTGCCCCGTGGCAGGAGGGCTCTGCAGGCAGTGTCCCTGTCCCTGCCCTGTGGGACAGGCTCAGGCAGAGCCTGGGAGAGCTGGCACAGATTGCAGGGAGGGGAGCGTGACCCTTGGCAGCCTGTGTGATGCCACACGCCCAGGGCTCATCTCCAGGCACTCCTGCCTCTGCTTGTTCATTTTGCCTCTTTGTACAGAGACTGAAGGGGGACACGGGAGCCCCTGCCCACTGCCAGCAGCCCCATATTGTCCTGATCATGGTTTGTCATTTTTGCTGCCTGCTGAAGCCTCTCTGAGGGGAGCTTGGCTCTTGTGGTGGTTGGCATTTCTCTGGTGTCCTTGCTAGACAGCAAATCCAGGGTGTGGATGCTGCTTGGGTTTCCTGGTGAGGTTTTGAATACACTGAGACCCAGTGGGTGATTTTAACCTGAGGTTTAGTTTTGATTCACCAAATCAAAGTCGAAGCTGTGTGTGATGCTCAGGGCCATCAGGATTTGGGCAGGTTTGGAGGAGACACTTTGGCTCCTCTCTGAACATCACTCTCAAGTGAAGATGTCAGGTTGTGGCCGTGCCCAGCATCTGGGAGAATTTCCACCAAAGATATCCATCCACTTCAGCACTTCAGCCATTATCTCCTTCCAAGCCCCTCCCAGCCTCACTAACCTGTACACAGCATTAATGTAACTGTTCTGCTGAGGATGTTTCCTTGGGGTTTAATTGTGCTTGAGGTTTTATTTCTTTTGGGCCAGACCCAGACCCCGTGACAAGCAGACGTGGTCGTTATCCCGGGGTGGGACTCACCAGCTTTATGTGAGCTCAGATGCTGGACGGGGACCTTCTGGTCTTTGTTGCCAGTGGGGATGGGTTTCTTGTTCTGCCATCTGTGTTCATCCTGTTTTCTGTTTTAGAGCTTTTCCTTAATGGAGACTCACCCGAGACCTCTGTGTCGTGCGGTGCCCGATTGCATCTCCCCACTGATGAGGATGTGTCAACACCAAGTTTAGCACTTCTTAAACTATGATAACTGTAAACAGTATAAAGGAAGCAGTGCTTTAAGCAAGGAAAATGAAGGAAAGCCCAAACCTTTCCCCCAAGTCACCAGCATCACACAAAATGAGATCTAGACTGAGTTCTAAAATACCTCCAAGGGGATAATATATCCATATGTGCTTCCCACCTGCACCTGGAACAGAACATATGGCTTCCTTAGCTCTTTCTCTGGCTTCTAAAAGACCTAGATTTGTGGCACTCACTTTGAGAGACCCCTCAGCTAAGCATAGTGGGTTCCCTCCCTTTCTTCCCCCAAAAAAGCCACTTTCCAACAGGGAAAACAGCTGAGATGGAGAGAAACAGACCTTGATATTTCTATTGTGTCATGGTAACAGTGCCTGTCCTGAGACCCCAGGCCTGACAGATTGACATAACAGGTTAATAAGTGCTTTCCACTTCTCCTAAAGGCTAATTAAATATTAATCCACTTGGTGAGGTCAGCAAAAATAACAAACAATTGGCAGAGTGAAATTCGTTTAATTAATTCTCCTGTGGAGGTTTTTTAAGCATCTTCCTCCCCTGACAGATGACTGCCTCGGCTGCAGTAACCTACACTGAAATCAGAACTTATTGGTTCTGGGCTTGCTTTTCTCAGATATTTAATTTTGTTTCTTTTGGTTTGCTTGTTTTTAAGTTTCTGAATGCTTGTTGGGTATTGCCCAAGGCTCTAAGCGAAGAGAAGAGAAGAGAAGAGAAGAGAAGAGAAGAGAAGAGAAGAGAAGAGAAGAGAAGAGAAGAGAAGAGAAGAG
>VZUI01004885.1:0-10575 GCA_013401135.1 Cettia cetti
CATCCCTGTCCCCGGTGTCCATCCCTGCCCCCGGTGCCCAGCCCTGTCCCGGTCTCCAGCCCTGTCCCGGTGTCCATCCCTGTCCCCGGTCTCCAGCCCTGTCCCCGCTCTCCAGCCCTGTCCCCGGTCTCCAGCCCTGTCCCGGTGCCCAGCCCTGCCCCGCTCTCCATCCCTGTCCCCGGTGTCCAGCCGGTTCCCCCTCGCTCCCAGCCCTTCCCCGGTGATTGACGCTGCGGCTCCTGCCGCTGCCCCCTCCCCGGGGACCCTGCTGTCGCCAGCCCGGCTCAGCCGCGTACCGGAGCCCAGGCACTGCTCCGGCCGGGGCAGAACCGAGCCCAGGGCCCTCCCCGTGCCCCATCCCCGGGACGTTCGCTGCAAAGCCCGCTCCCCGCGGTGCCCGCACCCCCCGGCCCCGCAGAGCCCGGCGCCGCCCCGTGCCGGAGCTGATCTCTGCCCCTCCGCAGCGATAAAATGATCCCTTTGGGATTAGCGGCAGTTTTCAACACTTCTGAATGGGGACAGTGTCCAAGACCTGACCATAAAATCTGGGTTTGAAAGGACTTTAAATAAATCCCCCGCTGCCCTAGTCTTGCTATTTAAAGGGGATTATCTAAGGGGTTTAGGAGCACACAGAGGACAGCAGGACAACCTGTGCACCTCAATCCCCTCAAAGACCCTCGGAAAACCTTTCTGCATCTCACCTGCTGGCAGCTCAGGGCTCCCAGGACACCCTTCAGGTTTCTCAGAGGATACACCACACGCCCAAGTGAAGTTCAGGGCTCCAGTTGGATGTGTGGGGCTCATTCCCAGACACTCCCATCCTCACTGGGGATTGTCCTGCAGCCGTGGCAGGGGTTATTCGTGTCACTGACCCCCCCAAAACACCCTTTGTGGGAAAAAGCCACCCTGTGCCACTCAGACAGTGAGGGTTTTTTAATAAATACCTTTTTTTTTTTTTTTTTTTTTTTTTTTACAGAAATATACCAAGTTTTACAGAATACAAACTGCAGGGATAATGACCGAGCATCCAAGGCAGAGGATGTGAGGCACACCCTCGTGTCTCCCTCCACTGCTCTCCAGGCTCTGGCCCTGACACACTCTGTCAGGTCTCCCCATAACCCCGATCTGCCAAGGCTGGGGAGGGGACAGATGAGGTGGCAGCATGTCCTGCCCCAGGAGAAGGCAGGCTGGGCAAGCCTCAGCTCAGGGCTGAGGGCACCAGCTGCCAGAGCATCCCCGGGGCTGGGCAGGGTGCAGGCCACAGATGGATGGACAGTAGGACAACAGGACAACAGGACAATAGGACAATAGCCTTTTGGTGCTGGTGGACAGAATGGTGCTGGGTGAACACCGGGCAGTGCTGGGAGCTTCGGGGCTGCTTCTGGGGGCTTGGAGCACAAACCTGGTCCTAATCCGTCAGACACGACTGGGGAAGGACAGCTTTGTTGCCTGGACCCTACAGGCTGCCCAGGGAAAGGGGACACTGATCCCACAGCAAAGCACCTGGCTCTGCCCTGCCCTGGCAACTCAAGCACCTGAGCAGGGCTTGGCCCTGCTCCTGACTGTCAAGGCATGGTCTGGTGGCTCCTGCCCCTGTCAGCAGGATTTCCACCCCACAGCCCTGGACACCAAACACTCAGCCCACCCCAGAGGTCAGGAGCAGAGTGGGGTCTGGCATTCTGCTTTACCTGCTCTGGAGGACAAAGAGCCCCAAAGAGAGGGGCCAGGCAGGGCAGAGAGGTTTGGGGCAGGGGGAGGAGAGGCTTGGCCTGTCTGCAGGCTCTGAGCTCCGGGGCAGACACCAGCTAGCCCACGCTCCAGGGGAGAGTTGAATCCCCATCACTTAAAGCCATGAGACCACATTTGGCCAGGGTCAGAGACAACCCCCTTGGCCAGCTCTGCAGCAGCCAGACCTCCAGCTGCACAGCACCCACAGGGGAAAGCAGAGCACCAGGAAAAGGCCCTGCTACTCCAAAGTCACTTACCTAAAGTATAATACCACCACGAGCCCTTTCTCCCTTTCCAAAGAGATCGAGGAGGTCAGAGAGCACCTTCCTGACTGCTCCTCCCTGATCTCCACACAGTAAATATCACTACAGGCACCACAGAGGGGGTGGGCTCCCCACTCCCACCTGGCAACAAATCCACATGGGGGAAGCACCGTCTCCCCACAGAGCTGGCCCCACCGACTGCGGGGATGGACAAACATTTGCCACCCCAATCCTGCATCTCCATCACCAATCAGAGCCCTGAGCAGTAGAACAGGGCCCAGTGAGGACATGGGGTGAGGCTGAGCAGCAGCCCAGGGAGGCAGCAAGGCTGCTCTAATCATGGGAAATGTTATGGCAGTTTGAGGGGGAAGTGAGGAAATCAAATGCACCATGGGGAGAGCCCCACATCGAGCCAGGAAGAAGCTGCTGCTCTGCCCTGGCTGCTACAGCACTTACGTGAGTGGGGGGTGAGGGGCAGGAGATGGTGGGCGGCTCCAGCCCGCGGCCCTGCCTCACCCCACCTGCGGACAGCTCTTTTTGGTCAGGAGGGTAAGGCTATTGTGTGATGGCACCAGATGGTACAGGTGAGATGGGGGCCTGAGGGACACCTGGAGGGGGTCCCAGGCACGGCGGAGGGCGGGTGGCAGGGTGAGTGTGAGTGTGTGAAGAGGCAGGAGGGAGGCACGGCCGCTATTTGCCGGCGGCAGGGGCGGCGGCCACGATCTCTTCGTACTTGGGCGGAGGGTCATTGTAGGAGACGCTGGTCTCCTCGCCGCTGCTGCTGCTCTCCGGGTGGCCCGTCACCTCCTCATAGGAAGGCGGAGGAGTGGCACTGGACAGTCTGGAGAGGACGGAGACAGAATGCTCCGGCGGGCAGAGGGTGCCGTCGGGCTGCGGGGTGCCCGCGGCTCTGCCATCCCCGGCCCCGCGGCTGCTGGCTTCCCGCTGGCACTGCGGCTCCCCTTGGCTCTGCGAGCGCTCCCGGTACACCATGACCCGGGGGAGGCTGCGGCCCGTCCGGCTGGCCAGGTAACGGTTCTGGGCATAGGAGGGACGGTGGCGGGTGGCCTTTTGCAGCTGGCACCTCCAGATGATGAAGAGGGCGATGACTATGAGAAGAGCCACTCCCAAGAGAGGCACCACCACGTACATAGCGTCAGAGCGCTCCGTGCTGTGCCCGGGGTCCTTGACAGAGTACACAGAGCTGGTGTAGCCTTTCCAAAACTCCATCTGCCACGGGAACAGAGAAACAGCCATCACCAGCTGCAGGGGGGAGAGGGACCCACCAGCAATAATCACTGCCCTCCCCAGGCCCACAAAAGGGGCAGCGGTTTGGATGCCCCCCCAGCCCTTCAACCTGAGGCACTCAATCCCCACCTGTTGGTGGGAACCAACACAAAAGGTCCTGGGAACATCCCTCAACAGCCCCCACACCGTGCAGAGAAAAATTTATTCCACAGCAAGCCCAGCCTAGAGAATCATGGAGAACAGCAGAGATTTGCCAGAGGTGCCATGGGAAGGCCAGCTCAACCTGCAGCTGTGGGCAGGGTGTCCTGGCAAAAGCAAGGTGAGGTCATTGCCTGGGAAGGGAAAGCCATGCAGGGAAGCGAGGCCACAACATGCTGCCTGCAGCCAGAAGAGAACAGAGGGAACAGGAGAGAACAGAGGGAACAGGAGAGGACAAAGGGAACAGGAGAGGACAAAGGGAACAGGAGAGGACAGAGGGAACAGGAGAGGACAAAGGGAACAGGAGAGGACAGAGGGAACAGGAGAGGACAAAGGGAACAGGAGAGGACAAAGGGAACAGGAGAGGACAGAGGGAACAGGAGAGGCTGTCCCCCTGTGTTTTGCTGCTGTCTCCAGCCTGCTGAGGTGTGAGCCTTCCCACACGCAGCGGGGAGCAGCACAGGACAGACGCACCGTCTTCTCCTTGTTCTCGAACACCTCCTTGACCTCCTCATAGCTGCAGACCTCCTCCATGCACTCCCGCTCGATGGTGCCCTGCCGGATCTCCTCCAGGAAGCCATTGGCTCTGGGCAGGCGTTTCAGGAGCGAGTGGGCATTCCTGGCCCCCAAGAACACTGCAACACACAAGGCAGAGACACGCTGAGCAGGGACAAGCTGGCCTCTGCCCAGACGAGCTTTCCATCCCAGCTTCCTGACTGTACGTGCATCCCCAGCACCAAAACCCCAGGGCTACAGTCAGGGAGGACAGCAGGTAGGACAGCCAAAGGGGCACGGGACTCCTGGGGTCTGCCCAGAGACATAAGGCACCTGCAGCCCTCCTGTCAGGGCTGAGGTGCTAGAGACATCAGAAGCAGCAGCTGCAGCCACACAGGGCAACTGAGGGAGTGACAAAAGGCTCCAAAAATATTTGTTTCCTTCTGCCCCTGATGGATTTCATCTTTCTGCCCTTTTGCTGCAGGGCAGGGGAGATCCCACCAGGAGAACAAGACTCCACAGGGCTGGGGCACAGAGCTCTGCCAGGACACAGAGGGGCTCAGAGCACACAGTCCAACATGACACAGTTCAACTCCTGCTGGAAGCTGGAGTCCTGCTGCCAGCTGCTCAGGGGTCATGCAAGCTCAGGTGACATCAAGGAACTCTGCTCAGGCCCCAGAGAAACCAGTCTTCTCCCAGGCCCAGGACAAGGGCAAACATCCCCAAAACACAGGGACAGCAGGGGATTATGAGTCAAGGGCCTCAGCAACCTCTCTTCACACAGCATCACATTCTCACCCCCACTGTGCTGTGATGCAGAGGCCTCACAAACTTTCCTCTGCTCCCAAAGCCTGGGAGACTCCTCGAGTCTTCCCACAGCACATGCAGTCCTGAAGCCAGATGGAGCAGGAACAGCACCTTCCTGCCTGCAAGAGGCATCAAAGCCTCTCCCCCTACCCTGCAGGAGGGACACCTGCACGGGGAGCAGGAGGGACACCTGCACAGGGAGCAGGAGGAAAGCACCTGCCAGGACCTGCAGCAGCACAAGAGGCAAAGAAGCTGTTTGCTCAGCAGGCAGAAACTTTACACAGACCACGATCCTTCCAGGATCCAAACACGCATTTCACAATGCAGTTCAACACTCAGCTGTAGGCTGCTTCCAGCTCTTCCCACCAAGCCAAAAATCCTGCTGCTTCCCCTGGGAAGATGAATCAGTTCAGCTGGGTGATCCACAGGAATCTATTGACCTCCCTCACCCTCAGCCTTCCAGTGGATCAACAAGGTGAACCCATTCACACAGCAGCAGCATCAAAGGAGGCAGGGGGACAGAATCTCCCCTCTGACCAGCTTGGTGCTAACAAAATACTGGCTCCACAAGCAAAACAGTCAGTGAAAAGCCACCAACTTCTTTCCTTGGGAACCTTTTGCCAGGGAGAAAGGCAAGTTTCCTTCTGCTTTACCTTCCACGTGTCCTGCTGCTGAAACAATACAAGGTATTTGTGAGAGTATTTGGAAATATCAACAGGGACAAGATCACGGTGTAAGAAACTACTGTGCTACACCCTCCTGGGCTTGCAGGCACTGAGCTGCTTTTGTGCTGTGTAGGTGCATTTTCCCCTTGTGATTTATTAATGCCTTGCTTCTGTGAGACTTTGCAGAAGGCTGAACCACTGAGGTGTGAATGAAGAGCAGCATGAATGATGTGAGTCACAGATCTTCCCTCAGAATCGACTTTATTATGCAAACCATTTTTTTTTTTTTTTTTTACAAGGACAACCGAAAAAGCATTTTCAAGAGGCACAGAAGGCATCTTGCAGAAGGGCAGGGATCAGCTTGCTTTGGCTTGCACAGTTGAGGAGGGCTATTCTGGCTGCAGAGGGAACAGGCTGGCAGGCTGACCTTGTCTTGAGCCTTTCCAGGAGGAGATGAAATTTTACAAAGACAACATTCATTCTGTAAATGTCCCGTACTTTGCTGGAGAAGTCTGGCCTCACCTCCTTTGCCTCCCACCTTGATCAGGCCGTGGAATAAACTCTCCCCTCCTTGGCACTTGAGCCTGAGACTCGGATTTCAACTTCCTCAGCACATCTTAGAGCGACAAGCTTGGCTGCAGATCTCACTGTCAGGGTTTTCCATCCCTGCAGAAAGCAGTCACTGGACCCCTTCCCTGCTTTGCCATGCTGAGCTGGCCACTAAGGTAGGAAATAAAAACAGACACACAGGCAGGCAGGTATCACAAGCACTGTCCCAACTGCAAGCATGCTGTGACAGAGGTGTGTGTTTTTCCCCACATGCAATTTCCCTCAGGGACATAGAAACGGCAGGAGAGCAGAAACTGAGTCACTGCTCCCTCCTCTTGAAGTGCAAAGAGCTCCCACGTGGCTGGAGACCAGAGCAGGAAAACCACTGGCCTTGAGGAAACCAGCCTCTCATCCCTGCTGGGCCCCCAACTGACATGAAAGCAGACAGCCAAGCAGGTCCTGTCCCCTGTCCCCAACCCACAGGGCTGAGGGGACCTGCCAGTGCCCAGCAGCCTCAGTGCTGATCCCCTGTGCCTCTCCAAGCCTCCCCACACCAGCTGGAGAACCGGTGCTCAGGAAAGATCAGAGCTTTAGGCAGGGGAAGCAGGAGCAAGGGCTGGGTTCACCTCATCCCTGCTGGGTTTCCTGGGGTGCTGCTGGCCCCTGGTGGACACCACCCCATGGCTCAGCTGCCCTGCTTTGGGGGGACACCCTGGGGCTGCTTCTCTGGGGAAGGGCTGTCCTGCAGTGGGACTACCAGGGATGGCAGGGAGCGTGTGGTGGAGAACCTGCCCATCACCACATCCCCTCCTGCACATCAGGGTCACCATGAAGGGACACTGCCACCACGGGGGACACCTTCCACCACCAGGAAATGCTGGTGAGCCGGCACCTGAGCTCCAGGAAGGAGAAAAGGCAGCAGTGGAGACCCAGCTGGGCACCCTCCCCATTAACTGAGGATTAAAACAGCCTTTTAAAAACACAGCCTGAAGCCCTCTGCTCCCTCCCACACCAGCACAGCACAGATAATGAAAGAAGGCATACCTGTCATCCCTGGGGTCCTCCTCCTCCCCAGCGTGGCTACTGCCTCCACCTTCACAGCTGCCTCTGGTGACACTCCGAGCAAATCCCGAGCTCCCAGACAGGTTTCTCCAGCTCCTCCCTGTGCTCCCATCACACCGGGGCACGGAGCCTCCGTGCAGGCTGCCCAGGAGAGCGAGGAGGGAGGCTTGAGGCCAGCTCTGGACACACCACACACCCCTCTGCAGCCTCGCCAGGCTCAGCCCATCCTTCGTGCCGGCCCGGCGCTGCTCTGGGTGTGTCACGGCGAGCTCGGGGTGGGGCTGAGCTCGGCAGCTCCCACAGCACGCAGAGCCACGGCGCCAGCAGCCACACGGGGCAGCGCGGCCCCCAGGGTGGGCACGGCAGGGTGCCAGCCACGGGCGTGAGGAGCACTGCTGATGAGAGGTGCCAGCACAGGCAGGCAGCCCAGAGAGCCCTGGGGAGGCCCGTGCTGCACAGCAGGCACCACACAGAGACACAAATGCTGCAGCCTCCGGGGAGTCCCGGAGAGGTCAGACCTCCAGCACCTCCTCTCGACTCCCACCTTGCAGAGGGGAGAGAGAAGCACAAGTCAGGCCAGACCTCACCCAGGGCCAACAGCCAATGGCAGCTGCTCCCCACAGAGGATAACACCCCCCAAAATGCACAGGCACCCCTTTCTTGAGAGGTGGCTGTCAAACCTCCCCCTCCTCTCCTCCAACACCACCGCCACCTCTCCGTCTTGCCTGGGGAGCACTTACTTGCCATGCTGCCTCACTCGGCCAAGGGGGGCTCCTGCCTACCTGCAGGGAAGAAAGCAGGAGAGTCACTGACAGCTTCAATTCCCAGCCCAGCTTCAAAGCCCCCAGCTCCATCACCCAGGATCAGAGTCATGCAGGAAGCGTGGTGCTGAGTGCTGGCCCCGCGGCAGAGCCCAGCCGAGCAGTGCCCTTGCACAGAGCCAAGGATTGAGCTGCCTCCCTGCTCTTCACCTCCCTGGGGGGCTCAGGGCACCCTCAGAGCGCTGGGGCAGGTCCCAGGGAGAAGCAGAGTCCTTGCAGACCAGCAAAGTATAAAGGGAAAGCTGGATGAAGGATAGACCCCATTTCTCACCAGCAGAGGAGATGATCTGCATTGTCAGAGACTGCTGGGAGCAGCCTGGTGCTTCTTCCCTTCCACAAGAGATTGATGGATACAGGTGAAGCAATCATCTTATTTTAGAGCAACTTCACAGACGTGCCAGTTCTCACTTCTGCAACTCCTACCCACAATCTGCCTGTTGGGCCAAGCTAAGGGCAGCAGCAAGAGTGACACAGCTCCCTGCACGCCCAGGACAACAGCTCTGCAGCTGGACAAGCACTTTCTGTGCTTCAAAGCAAAATTAAACTAAACAAAAGCCCACAGAAGTTAAACAAAGCCCTGCAGAAGCAGAGGATATCTGCTTGTTTTCCATGCTTTGTTTTCTCCCTGTGATTAATGTCCCACAGATCAGACTGCCCTGGGCTGACTATTGCTGCATGTGACACTGGGGCAAAGCCACAGCTCTGTCGGGAGACAGAGGGGACAGGAGTGCCCAGCTCCTACAGGGGTTTATTGCAGATGAAGGAGCAAGCATGGTTAGAAACAGCAGGAACCAAACCACAGGCTGGTCTCACGCCCAGGACTTTAGATACCCAGTTATTCCAAAAGCACTTGGATCTGTTCTGCTGGAGTGAGGACAGGGGCAGCACAGAGCTGTTCCCGGGGTCAGCAGGGCTGGAAACACAGTTCTCCTTTCACATAAAAGCAGGCCCACAGCAGGGCTGATGCTGTACACCAGCACACCTCAGTAAATGGAGCACACCTCTGCTGCCAACATCAGCTTTGCTGTGCTTTCCAAGGCTCCTACACCATAAAGTGGCAAGAGGGCACCAGCCTGGAGCTGTGTCCAGAGAGAAAAGGCAGCTTCTCCCCAACAGTTTGGGAAGCTCACATTGCAAACCTCAGTCTGGAGCTGAAGCAAAAGCAAGTGGAAGAAACAGAGCACCAGAAGTGCATGGGAGGGGTCTGCTGCCTCCACAGCCCAATCCCACTTCTCTGAGCCCTTCTGGGGGATGTGAGAGGCCTCTGGATCTAAGAATTCCCCACAGACTCTGAGCAGGGACCACCTGACCTACTTCTGCTGTCATCAGTTTTTACAAAGACCCGAAGCCCCAGGATAAAAGAAAGCACAGCACAGAGACCATGCCACAGTTTCCACACAAACCCTCCTTGTTACAGGCATTCTGCCCCTCTGATGGACAGGAGAACAAAGACACAGAAAGAAAGATATCCTCACGTCATCAGGCAACAAATTTAATGTTGTTTGATTTATTTTACACTCTTCTACTTTCTTCCATGTATCTGTGTCAATGCACCCAGTGCCACAATCAGGGAGGGGGCACACAAGCACTCCAAGCACGAGCAATGCCGATGAGAAGGGCAGACACCCCAGACGCTTATTTTTATTTCCACATGCAAATCCCCGGCCACCTCCCCTGGCTCCAGCCAGCAGGAAAAGCTGGAGCAGCGCACACGCTGACGCCGAGGGGAGCAGCATCACTCCTGCCCCCACGCAAGCCGAGAGAAGCCTGAAGCTGGAGGCTGACCTAGCACACGCCCACCCATTCCCGATGCCCCCCCTCCGGCTTCCCATCCTCTATAAATACCCCATCGATAGCAGGTTGCTAAGGCAACCGTGAGGAGGCGCGAGGATGCAGCCACGGGAGTGAGGATGCTGCAGTCGCACATTCGTGTCTCCCCCAGGCTCCCCCCATCCCCGCCCCCGCTCCCGTCACCGATGCCGGAGGAAATCGTGCCGGGAAAACACGGGGCGTGCGTGGAGCCAGCCCCCCGCGGGCCCCCAGGGTCCGCACTGCGGGGTGGCACCTCCTCGACAGGCTGGAGGGGGCACAGGTGGGGCTCGGGGGGATGCAGAGCCCCCAGTGACGCGCCGCGGTGCGCAGGGAGGATGCTGACTGTGCCAGCAGCACGTAGCCGCGGTGCCAGCAGCTCAGCTGGATGCCAGCAACATTTGGGCTTTTCCGTGCCAACATCCACGGCGAGGAGGAGAGGCTACACCGGCTACGCTCGGCAGGGCAGGAAGCCTCGCCCTCCCAAAACAGCCTTCACACCCCACCCTGCTCCCCGGCTGCTCCTCACGCTGCCCTGGCAGCCCCCGGGCCGGCCCCTCTGTGCCCAAAGCCAGCCCCAAATTATCCCCACTGCGCTCAGCTTCCAGAGCAGGGACCCCCAGCCCACCTGTCACCCTGCAGCAGGGACCCCCAGCCCACCTGCCCAGGTGTGCAGGGGCTCTCCAGTCCCCTCTCAGCTTCCAGCGCCACCCGGCAGAGCCCTCAAGCCTGTCACCCCCCAGCCGAGACCCCTAGCCCACCTGTCACCCCCAACCGAGACCCCTAGCCCACCTGTCACCCCCAACCGAGACCCCTAGCTCACCTGTCACCCCCCAACCGAGACCCCTAGCCCACCTGTCACCCCCCAACTGAGACCTCTAGCCCACCTGTCACCCCACAGCGGGGTCCCCTTCCTCTCCTGTCACCCCA